>JACDOX010000011.1:7172138-7207377 GCA_014549065.1 Cardinalis cardinalis | reverse complement strand
CCCACTCTTTTATAGCACTTGTCTTCTTATTGGGCAYGGCTGTGGCCTGTTAAGGGCAGGCCTGTTCCTGATCTTTGGTGATTGGTACAGCTGCAACTCCTCAGGTGTGAGACTGCCTTCAGCACTATCTTTATTTTCTTACATTCCATCCGGGGATTTTCCATTTCCTGAGAATGAATCCAAATTTTTAACCTAAATCAGGCCCTTTTGTCAAGAAGCTTTGATTTGTTCAATTCCCAGCTCTCTGTCCACGCCAAACAACATTTCTAAGTGCTTGCAAAAGCTGTTCAGCAGCTCCAGCACTGGGTGCTGTGGGTCTGGCGCAGACACAAGCATTAATATCGTGATGAAGTTTTCCACTCCAGGCTGCTGGAGGGTTTACAAGGCTGGGAGGCTCCTGCCCAAGCGTGCCCATGTGTGCCAGGCACAGCTGGGGCTGAGCTGAGCCTGGCCTGGGCTCTGCTGGGTGAGGATCCTGTGGCACTGAGCGAGTGGGGCTGCCACGAGAGGGACAGCCAGGGCTGGGGAGCTGCAAAATGGCTTTGGGACAGGGTTGGGGAGCTGCAAAATGGCTTTGGGACAGGGCTGGGGAGCTGCAAAATGGCTCTGGGTCAGAGCTAGGGAGCTGCAAAATGGCTTTGGTCCCCGAATTGTGCTGTCCTAAGTGGGATGTAAGAGGTGTGAGAAACAACTGCTCACTTTGAAAATTTAAAAAGGTTTGTTAAGCCTTGACAAAAATACAACAAAAGGACTATATAAGGAAAAATTTGCAGYRCTGAGAACTGCCCTCATGGATACCACATGGCTGGTCCATCTTCAAGAKGCATGCTCAGTTTTTTATACCCCTGGGGRCTGCATCAGCCAGCCCTGGCCCCTCCCAAAGTCTGTCAGTCAGCTCTTTGCCATTTATCAGTGGAAMCTGCTTTCTTGTCACTTGGTTGGAGGTCAGGTGTTGYCATACCTCACCCCCTAAGCACCAAGCTTTTCCATTCYCARCTGCCCCATGCAAGGGACACSTGTGCAGCCTTCTTTGTACCTGTCCTAGACAGCCCGGGCTGTCTGATGGCAACAATACATGGGGGAAGGGGACTATGRGGAGAACAGAGGACATCTAAACTACAACAACATAACTATACATCACCAAAGCTTTTCTTAATATTCATAGAACAGTTATCTTTTAATTGTGAGAGCCAATCATCTCATTATCCATCTTTAAYAATGGCTTTGGACCAGGCCTTGGGAGGAGCAAAATGGCTTTGGTGCCCTGATCGTCCTACGTGGGACGTGAGAGGGTTTGGGTTTTTGGAGCTGTAGTGCTTCTGCTGGGCTCCCTCACCATCCAGCCCGAAGGCTGCGGCCCCACACTCACAAGGCACTTCTGAAGCAATGCACTGTGAGAAATAGCTACTAACTTTTTGTAATTTTAGAAAGGTTTGTTAAACCTAATCAAAAATACAACAGAAGACTGAATAGAGAAAGTGTTACAGCGCAGGGAGCAAAGGATTTTCCCCACCATGTGCYCTCCCTCCCACACAATGGAGGTTCCATCTTTTAACCCTTTAACCCCTCCCAAAGTTCTGTCCATCGACCCATTCTTCGCTGTCCAATAGTGGAGATCTCTTCCTCAGATCCTGGCTGGAGGTCAGGTGTCASCACAGTGACAAGCCAGCCCTCMCWGRTGTCCCAACCCCGGCTGTCCCTTGATAACAACACAAGGGSGTAAARCATAACTATAAAGCTATAAAACTGTTCTTACCCYACATGCACGATATTTGTCTGTAAATTGTGAGTCAATCTCGGCATTACCCATCTCTCACAGCAGGAATCCCGTGGTGTAGCTGTGTAACAATCTGACTGTGTTTGATCTGGTTACAGAGTACAGCACCAGTGATGTGTTCCTGCCCTTACTGTGGCTGCAGACACCTCTGAGGTGTTTCCCCACCTCATCTCTGGGTGGGCTGCCAGGTGCTGGCTGCAGGAGCCTCTGCAGCAAGAGCACTCAGCACCGTGGACATTTTCTCCTAGCTGGAAACTGTTTTCAGAGATATTCCCTGGCTGGAAAGCCCCAGTCAGGCAATTAACTCTGAGAGGGTGCATTTCACATTGCATCACTGTTCTCAGTACAAGAAAGATGTACCATGGTTTTAAATGTCACAGCTTTTCTTTTACTTCCTCTTTTAATATTTTTGTTGTTTATTTTGGGGTTTTTGTTTGTTTGATTGTTTTTCTGTACTGAATATTTTACCAGTCATTATTTCATTTGTGTTAGTACTTCATCTGGTCCCTTCTGTATAGATCTTTGCCTTGTAGACAACACAATTACCAGTCCATAATGGCTCTTAGCAAYCTCTTTTCTTTTTGATGCTGCTCCACCACCCAGGTGCATTGCTACTGGCTGTTTTCCTCCCTGTGCCTGCAAGCAGCTGGGTGGTTTTGGTTATCATTGGAGAAATCAATGGGATTTGTTGCACCTCAAAGGAGGTAATAAACACTTTGCAGGATCAGCCATTAAGCTTTGGCTTCCTAACCGATGAATTTGCTACAATGATAATTACTGAAGTTTCACTGTTGGCTGTTATGGGGAATGAAAATGAAAAACAATTAAACTGTCCAAGGAATCCCTCTCTAATCTCACTGACATAAAATTTTTGCTACTTAAGCTCTTCAAATCATTAGGCTTTATTAACAGACTGTTTGGGTGTACYTGCTAATATGGTCAGGATGACAGCTGACCACGGTGACCAAGCTGTTGAGGGATGCCTACACTGGAAATCAAATGCTTTTCAATGCAGAGATTGTGTAGGTGAATGAGAAGTACTTAACATAAACTCAGGGAACAGTTTTCCCTATATTGATAAATAATTGCAAAGAATAACAATTATAGGCACACACCTGCATGGAGTTGGCAGAGCTTACCAAAGTGCTAGAAAGGAAAAGCTTTTTTTTTTCCCTTCAGAAGACACTAATTTAAAAGGTAGAAAGTGCTGCAGCATAGTTCTCATTAACAGAGGTAAAAAAAGCCACTGCAGCTCCTTATCAACAACTTTAATCACAGCATATGCTATATGCTGCTTAATCTTTGCTAGCCATTATGAATTACAAATTACCTCATACAGTCCCAAAGCAACTGAAGATGGATCTGCAGAATCTTTTTATAGGGGTGACACTTTAAGTTGTGAGAATTTGTAGTAAAAATGTTAATGAAAAGCAGAAAGTTGAATTAAAACTTGAMTTTAATGTGAGCCACTGTGCTTTAAACCTGTACAGGACAGAGAGAAAATGTAAAGGATAGCTCCAGAAAAAGTCATTGCAGAAGTAGTAAAAATACCAATAACAGAGAGTATACTAGAATTTATATAGGATTTTCTTTGTAATAGCATTTTAAAGTGCTCTGCATAAGCAGTCCTTTAAAATTAAGTCTCTTTTTTAATTACTCAGATATGATAAACTTCAAGATATGTTTTACCAGCTTTAAGAAACTGTTGTTTTTTTATCTTACCAGACGATGTATTTATATCAGCATTCGTAGTGAATCCATTAGCTAAAAAAAACCCCAWGCTCATTAAGGTTGTGTTTCATGTAAATGAGAACTGGTAGCCCAGGATAATGTTTTAGGCAGCTTTCTGATCTCAACCAAGAAATGCCAAACAAAAGTAAAATTATAACTGGTAAGGCTAATGAGATGTGGAAGTTCAGAACACATTTCCATGCTGGAGAGGTTGTAGTGTTTGTAGCCCACTACAAATCCCAAAACTTCYGAATTAGTACTAGTCAAGAGGTAGGGATATTTGTTTGTTTTCACTGAAGATGCTGATACCTGAGGGGGTTTTTTTTCGCTTTTGGAACTGCAACTTACTGCAAGATCTTGGGTAACATACCTGTGGATCATTGGCATCTGGGTTCTGCTTAGAAAAGAAAAGGCAATATAATAAATGACAGGTATCGCGTCTTTATGGACATCAGGTCTTTCGGAGAACAAATATTTAGAATTCAAGTTGATCTGAAAGACTTCTCTTTGACAGCTGTCATTTCAGAACCACTGAGAGAAATATTGTCTCTTTTGCAAGTTCCTTTGGTGCCAAAGCTTTGTGTCAGTGCAAGTAASAAGAATTTTTGATAACAGTATAACACAAGGAATGTTTCCACCTGACTTTTCCTGTGTTAAATAAAAGGGTCTATTGTGTCTGGCTAGACCTGCTGTTCCACAGCACTTGGCTGCAGCTCCTTTATGTCTGCACTAGTGAGCTGCAAGCAGTGGAAGGGTCAAAGCTGTCCTTCACTCCCCAGGTCACTCTGTCTGAACTGAGAWATAAATTAGAGAAAGAATATATGCATGTCAAAAGGAGCATATGGCTTTTAATAATTTCTTCATAGTGAAGATAGCAATGTTTGTTATTTAAAAGATTATTTTTGTGTTTTGGTAGAAAATATTTTTTGCCTAGTGTTCTTTGTCAGACAAATTGAAAGGATAAAAATTCTGACCTTTTTCTTTTTGTTTTGAAGYCCTGCATGTATGTGTATGTGAAACCTACATTTCAATTTTCAGCTGCTTTCTTACTTATTTTTATTGACTGTAGGTAGAGGGCAAAAAAAAAAAAGGAGTTAAAAATAATTTTTTAAAAAGACATAAATGTTTATCTTTCCAGTATTTCACAGGGCCAATGCCCAGAAAATATCATTGAGAGAAAATATATTTTAAAAGATGTATGATATATGCTCAGCTATATGTGAGTTGCTTTCATTATCCTGACAGAAATATAAGAAATGTGTTGAAATAATTTTTAAAAAAAMCATGCAGGAAATTAAAATAGTTTAATTTAAAGTAGGATCTTTCATTTACTCAACCAGATATCATTGGAAAGGAGTCAAGGGATGAACTCCCTCCCCTTTGCAACTTAAAACATCTCTCTGGCATCCCATCACAGTATTAATATGTTAACCTGGAGCACATTTGACTTCCTACTGCTTCCTCTGGCATCTGTGTGGACAGTGATCTTGAWATGACATAAATATTAAAGGAGTTGCATGGGAGAAGCTGACTGCAGCAAGGGCTGCCCATCAAAGGGAAGTGAGGGAAGAGGAATTAAAGCAGATCCCCTGGCACTCCAGGTTACTGTCTCCAAAAGGTCAAAGCTTTTACCAGATGTGCAGGAGAATTAGAGAGTCTAAGGAGATAGTCTGGCTTTATTTCACCTTGACAATTCACTAGAGCAATGAAAAGAGACATGTCCCTGGGTTTACCTTTTGCCCAGGTTTCTCCTCCTGCATTGAGCAGTGTTTGTAATTCCATGCTAATTCTGCTCCAGACTCACAGACGTTCACGAYCTCTGTCCCCTTCTTACCTTACTGTAACTGATACCCTTTTCATTCCCAGTGTGCTGTCTGCTGGGAATGGCCAGATGTCTTTTAAATGACATAATGGGAACAAAACTCTTTCCTAGGACTCCGAATTCCATAAGAAGTCATTCCCTTCATTTCCCACTTGCMCTTTTGGAGGGGCATTTTTTAACCCTTTTTATCAGTTTTTCCAAATGGTGCAGAATTTTCCCCAAGCAGCCATGCCTGTTGTCTCTGTGTGCAATCCACATGGTATGTAATAAACACTTTCAGTAGTTTGGGATCTTTAGGGTATGGATGACTTAAATCATGATCCACAGCCTGGCTAAACAGTACTGTGAAGACAAGGGCCAGTTCTCCAACTGTGAACTCTGTGTGCTCCCAAATAGAGCTCTCCTTGCTGCCTCTTTTTGAGGGTTGCATTTATGGCTGAGGTAGTGGTGAGTAAGAGATCTATAAATGGGTTCTGGTGAGGAGTAAACATCATGTGGTCGTTCACTTTGGAAGCTTGTTGAGTGGGAGGCATTTACTGAACCTTGGTGCACTTGCTGTAATCACTGATCTTCTTCGAAGTGCTAATGTCTGTTTCATCCTGTGTAAAGCTACTCCTTATAAAATAGGATGCCTTAACAGAATTTTGAGGTTAAATATATAGGGCTGGGAATTATTGAAATAAAGAAAAAAAATTATTTCGTGTCCAAGTGGTTGATTCATGGTCTTTAATTATAAAATATTAGCACCAAATGTGGTCATTTAATTGCATATATGGAGATACAGCCAAAATCTGGATGGATTTCATATTTCTTGTTCTTTCAGCTAGCATGCTCTCTAAGAACAGAAAACACTGACAACTGGAACTGCTAGTGTTTTTTTAAGAATAAATATTTCATGTTCTTACTGTTAACTAGTTGGGTGTTTTCAGAGAATAAAAGAGAGATGCAGCATTAAAAACTGAAATTTTGAAAAAGGAAAAAAATTAGTGAAATTTTGCAATTAATTTCTTTATTTGCATTTATTTTTGAACCTGCATCTGTGTTTAACAGCACATACATTAAATAATTTCTTATATAAAAATAACTACTGCTTTTTTTCTGAGGCCAGAAACCTCAGGGATCCAGTCTTTTTTATTCCAGAAAACAACACTGGCATCCAACCAAGTGCAATCATAGCCTTGCAGATTCTCARTCAGGGAATGGAGAAGGTCTTGAGGGCTGAAAACTCCTCTAATTCCATGATTCAAAGTGTTCCTGAGCATGTACTTATGTCCACCCTTAATCAGGACAACATTTAAGCATTTGCTGTCAAGTATATTCTTTTTTTAAAAGCCTGAGGGTTGTTCGGGGYGAGGTTGATTGGAGCAGCGAGGGAGTCTGGTGATAACCTGCAGCAGCTGAAAGAATCACCAGAGAACATAACTGTGAGCATTGCTAATGTACCATAAGCAACCTATTTTTGAGTTTACAGGCTCCCATGGATCTCTGGAGGAGTTTGTGCTCTAAAAATAACGTCCTTTGGGAGCTGGGACAGGGAGAATTGCAGCTGGCCAGTGGGAGGTCTGAGTGGATTAGAGCATCACAGGGAGATAATAGAGAGTCCACTGACTGCAAAGGGAGCTCAGGTAGTAATTATAAGCAACCAGAGAGCAGAGAGTATACCTGAGAGAAAGATGATACAGTTACCAGGTGTTAAAATAGCACCACTTGCAAGCAGCATGCTTTAGACAAAATTTTAGAAGAGTGGGCTTGATTTTCCTCAGCACCTGAACCCCATGGAAATATTTATCATCATGGCAATTTGGTTTTTGCTTATTTTGGATGCCAAGTGGCAGGGCTCCTGGGAGCCATAGTTTTTGGTTTTTACTGCTCCTCCTGCTAACTAGCTACTCTTGTAGGCACATGGTCTCCTAGAAGGCTGGGTTTGCTTTGGGTGGAGCTGCTGTGTCCCAGTTGGGACTGGAAGAACTGGGCACAGCAGGTCTTTTGGTGGTCCACTGCCCAGTGAGAGACCTGTGTCATGGAAGGAGGGGAGCAGAGAGGTGCTTGCTTGGCTGGATGGGATACAATGCCAGTTTGGACCTTTCAATCCTGAGATCATGAAGGTATTAAGGGATATTGATTTCAATGGGAACTGAAGGTYAAAGGTGTGGGAACTATGAGGGAACAAAGAAAGGACAAAAAAGTATTTTTAAAAATGGAGCATGYGAACAAAAGTAATCCCATCAACCAGATTACCTGTCTTATTAGCAACACAGTAATACAGTTTATAGCATCTTGCTGTTTTAGTTTGTAAAATCACTGATGGCTCCACAGCCAGGCAGGCGCAAGAGGGACCTTGCACATGGCCCATGAATCCASCTTGGCCCTCCTGAGTAGAGGACAGCTTCCCCTGGGACAAGCAAAGCCTCTGCCAGACTTRCAGACTGCCTGACCCCCAAGATCACCTCAGGAAAACATCCAGTCCAATGTCCTCCTCAGCTCATTGCTCAGGGTCAGGGTTTGGGTATCTCCAAGAATGGGGATTCCACAACCCTCCTGGGTAGCCTGGACTAGTGTTTGACCACCCTGATGGTAAAAGTTTTATAGTTTTATTTCCTATCTAGATGAATTTCCCTGTATTTCGATTTGTGCCTGTTGTCTCCTTTCCTGTCACCAGACAGAGGAACATCTGTCTCCATCCTTTTTATACCCAAAGGCTTTGTACCCACCTTCTTTGTATTACCACAGTCCTTGGGGGCTTGATGTGCCCAGCACAGGGTGGCTGTCATTAGGAGCTCAGGAAGCAAGGACAGATTCAACTACTTAAAGAAGATAAGCATGTAGCTCCCATGTAAGGCAGATGTGTTCTCCAGAGTGACACCTGCAGAAAAMACAGCCTTAAATCTAAAATGCTGAGTCTGCTAGAAAGGTACAAAAAAATATAATGCAATACTAAAATCCAGAATGCTAAATTACAGCTGTCCATCATGCCACAATCTGCCCACGATGTGTTTGGAGGCAGAACCTGTCACTGGCCTCTTTCAGCAGAAGGATCAGAAAACACTTGTGATGCTGAGGACCACACTGTGCTCAGATTTGCCTGYTGTGCCCTGCACGCTCTTTCTCCTGATCCCAGGCCTGAGCCCTTGAGTTCAGTCATAGCCAGCAATGTTTTATTCACACACCACTGGAAAACAGCCACCCTGTGATACTCAGGAGCAGGCACAGAAGAGTTTGAAAGAGAAAGGAGGATAATCCTGAATGCTGAAGCACATGGAGAGTGTGTGTAGGCAGGAGGTAATTGTATAGGACAGGATTACTTGTGCGTGTGTATCCCAGGGAGCCATCAAATACAGCCCTAAAGCTGGGTTTTGTTTTTTGAGAGCAGAAAGAGAAATACCTTAAATTACCTGAATTGGAAGGAAATTTCAGCTGAAACAGAGCAGTGCATTCCTTACTGAGCCCAGCTATCAGATGGCCACGTTGTTTGGTTGCTAATGGCCACAGAGTGTTGGTAGCACTACATAACATCTGGTGTTGTGGCCACTTCACCTGGGCAATGACTACCTCTCACTCTCTTTCAAGACAAGTTAATTAACATTTCATTTTTCATTTAAAGGTTGCCATAACTTTCAAGCAGTCTGTGTAAGCCATGCAGGGTTTCTCTGAACAGCACCTCTCTTCTCCAGGGAAGAGTTTCTGCTGAAAGCAAAGCAATCCCAGCCTTTTGAATGTCCCTCCACTGTTTGCTCAAATGTGGACAGCCTGCAAGTGTTCAGGRGCACAGCAAAAACTCCCTTCATGTAACTCATCATGAGATATAGAAGGTTGTCATTTTTTATTCTGTCCTGTGGCTTTTCCTCTGTTTTCTAAGCGTTTATTAAAGGTTCATTAGTTCAATAAAATTTACCAAAGGTAGACATATTGCTCCACCTCAAATACWTATATCTTAGCTGATTAAACATGTGTGCTGAGAAAGTTAGTGTCTTCACCTTTTGAGAGTTAATTGCAAAACCTGTTTTCAGGTTTTCAATATTGAGCTGTCTGGAACCACTAATATCAATAGCAACCATGGTATTTCTTAACTTCAAAGAGAGCAGAAATAGGCCCTGTGCTGGGCTTCAAATTAGCTGTGACTGTGCAGGAAAGAGTCTGTAGATGGCTCAAAGGAAATTGCTCATCACTCCCCAGACAGAAGCTAAGTACCCCCTCAACCTTCCTTTAGACAAATAAATAAATAAGTGGGATTTATGAAAAGAACACAGAAGATATTTTGCTACTATTTCTAGAATRCTGTCCTTAGTGCTGGTCAGTCATGAGAATTAAAGCAGAAATAGGTGAGAAGTGGAGCTGTGACAAAAGTAGTTACTACCAAAAGAAGAGAGGCTGAGAATTTCCAGGACTATTCAGTTTGGATGTAGTCTCACCAGTGAAGACTCTAATGGGTAGAACAGAAAAGGCAAGAGAAGAGGATAACCAAAGCAGTTAAAAAATAAAAAATGCACAGACATATATATGTATATATCAGTAAGTAGTATTTAATGGCAAAGTTAAATACCATTTTGATTTTTATGAATTGATGCATCCCTACTCCCTGCAGCACAGCCACACTGCTGAGCCACATGGCAGGATGTGCCTCCTGTGCCTGCTGGAGCAGGGGCAGGGCTTTCCTGGGGCTGAGCCCCACTCAGGGTCTGTGCAGGGTTGGACCTGCCTGCCCCCAGGCCCTGCTGGGTGGGATGGGGTGGGATGGGATGAGATGGGATGGGCAGTGGGGTGGAGCAGAGCYCCAGCACCCTGTACCAAGGGCAAAACTCAAGGCTTTAGAGGGCTCAAGTCTTGACAGAATCATGAAGTTTCATCAGACARACATCAGGAGAGTAGGTGGGAAAAGCTAGTGGATCACAAAGATTTGTATTCCCTAAGCCTGGCTGTAAACCAGTGCTGTCAGAGAAGGAAAAATTGCAGGTATGGGGAGTTCCTCCCCCTCACAGCTTTTCTGCATGATCTGAAAATACCTGTGAGTGCACTGATAATGATTAACTTCTGGTCTTGTATTTGTTGCACAGGTCTAACAAGTGAAACTGAATGGATTCCAATGAATGGAGAAAATTTCAAATATTTTATATATTTGTATGAAGACTATGAACTTCCCAACTCTTCAATACCCCATAAGAGGCATCTTCTTTGTACATTTATATCAATGCTTTGTCGTCGTCCATTTTGTTTAATATAGGAAAGTAGTGCTGAAATAAAACAGAACAAAGCAACTAGCAATGAATATGTGTATGTACAGGAATGATTTTGACCTGGGAATGGGAAGTAGTGTGATTTCAAGTTTGAGCAAAAATAGAAAAAACTTAAAATAATTACATCATTATTTTCAATTAATTTGGTTTATTTCTTTTTGGAAAATGTCAATGTATACAAAAGAGTTTTTAAATTAATTCACAAAGTGCAGAATAAATGAGGGATATAACATCTTGTGTTCTGCTGTGAGTTCCTAGTTACAGAAGAGGAATCATGTATCATGTGTAATAAAGGAAATTAAAATATTAAAAGCAATGGTCTTTATGGTGAGTTGAGCTAAATTCTTCTTTTGTTGTAGACACAAAGTATTTCTTTTCCTCCAGAATCTAAAATACACTGCTGTTCTGATACTTATGCATCACCTTTATACAATGAATATACAAGATGTGAGGTAGCTGACAGAAAACCTGCAACCTTTATTCAAATAAAGAGTCATCCAGCCTTGATGGAACATGTTCATGAATACAGCTTGAAGGATCATTATCTTCAAAAGCTCAAATCAAAAGGGGACACTGGAATATGGATGCTGGGCTAAAGTAATGTATGATCACAGCACCTCTTACACAGAGTGATTAATCCTTGATGCTTGCATTATATGGACTGTACATAAAAGAACACTGATGCATATTCCATTTTTGGAAATGAGATCTTATTATAAGAGAAATTTAATACACTGTGTCTCCATGGTCTCTTTTAGGTTACTTACTGTAAAGGGATATGAGGAGCTGTTTTTAATAATATTCTTCTAATGTTGATGGAAACTATTCTACATACTCTGAAACTCTCTGCCTGGCTCTTGTTTATTCAAATAAAATAAAGATAATTATTCTGGTTAGAAAACAGATTTCAAGTTGAATATTACTTACAATGACATCCATCTAATTCTTGTTTGCTCCATCAGATAATACCAGAGCTAACTGAAATGATTTTTGAATAATAAGTTTCCATATATTTGCATTACTTTGTACAGGAAATTAGAAAGGAGCTGTACTCTCTGCAGCTCAATTAAAATGACATTATTGTGCTTTTTGCTTTGAATATGCAATATCAACATTGCTTACTGTCCTGCTTCATCCTTGTATACTCTGATTTCCCTTAATGCATTTCTTGGAGGTGAACATCCCTGAAGGACAGGTTGAAATGGAAATGTCAAGAGATGGAATGTATCAGGAGCGGCTTTCATTTACATCACAATGAGATTAACATATCTGTTCAATCAAAAATGAACAGTTTTCCCCAACACTGCATTATCAGTCACTGATATTGGACTGCATTGTTCCTACCAGTCTGGAAATGATAAAAAGGAGAAAACATATTGATCCAAAAGCATGCTGAAGGTGAGATGAGTCAGGGCCTTGGCTTTTGTTTTCTTTACTTGCTTAAAAAATACTAATTTCAGAGAACAGGGTAAAGGTAAAGCCCCATTTCCCTCCTCCTTTTATAGTTAGGAAACTTCACAGTGGAAATTCCAGGGGATGGAGAGAGTTGGGGCCACATTCCCGTCTTCATACCTGATAGTGTAGGTGAAAGAAAGAAAACCCCATCCCTGACAAAGGAGTGTGGTTCTTTTGCCAGATTTCAAATCCTTGCTTCCAAATAGAGGGGTACCACCAGGGGCCACTGAAACATCTTCAGAGTGGGGAGGGACCAGTCAGAGGCAAAGAATACTTTTTCTGAGCATTGTCCTTATTTTAAACAAAAATTTTTACACTCCCTTGAGACTGACAGCTAATGAGGAGTAGGGATCAGTGAGAACCCTGAGTTAAGTCTAAGGACTGCGAGAAATCCTTAGTAGAACATCAAATTAGCAACCAAGCTAGGAAAAAAGGTGGCTGTGAAAATTCTCTGTCTCAGCTTGCAGACAGTTTAGAGCTGGCCTGAGCCATCTTGTGCTAGTGAGGTTATTTTTCATCTGAGCCTTWTTAAAGGTTCTGACTGTGGGGTGCACACAGGCCAGTGAAAGATGTCCCAGGCAGCTCTGCAGCCTAGTGCTTCTGGCATGGGACATTCCATACCCCAGATGTTAGAGTCTGGCAMAAGTTTAGGGAAGGATTGAGGTCTTACAGTGAAGAATGAGCACACATAATAACAGATCATGCTAAAATCATGCCTGTGGTCACAAGGGAGTCTTTGTGGGTGTGAGCCAAACTCACTGACAGGGTCGCTGTGTGAACACCTCCCTAATGACCCCCCCTAGAGAGAGGAGCCAGAGGAATGGTTGCACCAAAGCAAACACTTAACAAGCTCCCCTCCACCCCTGTCCCTGACCCTTCCAGCAGGGGACCCAYGGCACAAAGCAAAACGATGACCTGGATTTCAGTGTCATCTCTGTCCCTGGTCTCCTTGTGGTGCTGGTGTGAGAGTGAATCGAAGGGACAATTCTGCCCCTGTGTCACCAAGCACTGGGCATGAAAGGCGGGGGAGAGTTTCCTTTGTTACCTCCCTACCCAGAGCTCTGCATTGAATTTTTTTTTTCTCCTAACACCAAAAAAGAGAATTTGTTAATCTAAGAGAAATTGCTCAATGATGTTGTGACAACATGTTCTGTTAGAAAAAACAGAAATAGGTGTCATGCAGTGCCCACAGCAAAGGGTTTAGTCTAATGAGACAGCAAGACCCCAACACATCTGGGAAGAGAGTTTTAATCACTGGCTAGTGAACAAAACCACACTTTAATGATTTTTCTGGTTATCTGCACAGAAAAATCCAAACACATTTAGCTTAGAGGTAAAGATAGAGGTAAAATAATAATTACTGTTACTTAAAAATTTTGGGGAGTTTGAATGTATCTCTGTTGGTTACTCTGGTTTAATCACTTTCAGTTAAAAGATTATATTGCTTCTGCATTTCTGAGGCAAATAGTGTTATTTGTCTTAAAACTCTGGAGGCTTGGATTTATGCATTAATTTGAATTATAGAGCTAAACTGGCAGTTTTATCTTTTCTGTGGTGGTGTAAGCTAGTAGTAAAAGCAAGCAGTTAAAAAAAAGAACAAACCAGTTCTTYCCCACTGTACTGCTTTACATATTGTATCAGTAAAACATCTGTAGTTACATGCAGCTGTGTTTATGGATGTGAGTTCCCCAAATCAGATTCTGGAGGCACAGTTCACTGGGTTCAATGGCATCTCACCAGGACTGTGCTCAGTGTACCCACAAGGGTGATAAAGAAGGTCCTTTTATTTATCTCTTGTTTTATGCAGTCTGTAAATTATTTATGAGAACGCATTTAAAAATCTGGCACTTTGACCATTTTTTATTATAAAAAATTGATGTTGAGAGAAGAGAATCAAGGAAGAGGATCCAAGAAAAATAGTTGTATCTTTTCTTTAGCTTTAGGGGCAAAATATTGAAACAATTTTCTTTTGCCCTTGTGACTAAGTCCCGGTTTCTCTAATGTGTGCATATTTAATTCAAGTGAGCTTCTGCAGATTAAATAATGCACTTGGAAAAAAGATCCTAATTTTGGTATATGGGCTGCCTAGTACTACTGGTGCATAAATAATTACAAAGAAAACTTCCCCTAAAGCCAGTTTTTCAGTCCTCAAAAAATGCTGCAGCCTCAAGATAAAATATTCTGTAGAGACAAAAAAACTGAGGCTTGGATATAAGATCAATCAAACCTGGTAAAATCCAGTTTTCCTGTGTCTTTGGAAGAAGTTTCAAGCCATTTGTAAGGTAAGCCCACCTATCCATATGTTCTATTTACTTCCCACTCCATCACTTTGCAGTAACCCATGATGTGGATGCTTTCAAAGGCATCCTGCAGAAGATTGGTGACTGACTGCAAGTGCAAGTGAAGTGAGAGTTGGGGGTTTTTTAAGCATTGGTGGATGGTAAATCTTGTCTGATAACTAATTAAATTTGATTCCATCTGAATGTCATACTGTGAAAAGGGGTTTAATCGTTCACTGTATCTTTAGTGAAACTGGAATTAAATTTGTCTTTTTTACAGATTCTGCATCCACAGTGGATGTTTTTTACAGGTACTGCAATAGTTTCTGTTGAGAATTATCTTCATCTGATACAGTGGTACTTCACTTCCATCCAATGCTTTCCTAGCTGAGCAATTGCAGGGTTTTAGTGGTCCATAGCACATCTCCCTTCCAACAGGAGACTGACAGTCTTCTTCTATCCTTAGCATGTAGCTGTTGACCCTGTGATGCAAGTTTGGGCACAAGGGGCAGGATTCACACATTTTTTGGGCATGAGGAGGATCCATATGAGTAGATGTCCTGTGTTGACACTGGGCAGCTGCTGGGCACCCACCAATGCAGCTCACTCAATCTGCTCTGAAGCTGGACAGAGGAGAGAAAATATAACAAAGGGTTCATGAGTTGAGGTAAGGACCAGGAGAGATCACTCATCGAATACCATCAAGGGCAAAATGGGCTCAACTTAGAGATACGAAGAGAACTTATTGCTAACAAAATCAGAGTGGGATAATGAGAAGTAAAGTAAACCCTTAAAAAACACCTTTCCCTCACCCCTCCTTCCTTTCAGCTCCACCTCCTACTCCAGCAGTGCAGGGCGACAGGGAATGGGGGTTGTGATCTGTTCATCTCTTGGGGCTTCTCCCTCTGCTCAGGGAGAGGAGTCATTCCCCTGCTGCACCCTGGGGTCCCTCCCATGGCAGACAGCTCTCCGTGAACTTCTCCCGCATGAATCCATCCCATGGGCACCAATCCCCCTCACACTGCTGTGGCATGGGGTGCAGCCCTCCAAGGACAGGCTGCTCCAGCATGGGAGCAGGGTCCTTCTCTCCACAGGTCTCCCACAGGATCACAGCCTCCTCTCAGCATCCACCTGCTCTGGTGTGGGGCTGTCCCACGGGTTCTGGGTGGATCTCTGCATCCCTGTGGATCCCCATGGGCTGAAGGGACACAGCTGCTTCTGCCAGGGGCTTCACCAGGGGCTGCAGGGGAATCTCAGCTCCAGCACTCGGAGCCCCTCCTGCCCCTCCTTCACTGACCTTGGTGTCTGCAGAGTTGCTACTCTCTCATGTTCTCACCCTGCTCCTCTCTGGCCAAAAATTACAACTGTGCCACAACTTTTGATTTTTTAAATATGTTACCACAGAGATGTTCCCACCATCTCTAATTGGCCCAGCCTTGGCCAGCAGCYCGTCCACCTTTGGACCCAGCAGGGATTGGCTCTGCCAGACAGAATGGAAGCTTCCAGCAGCTTCTCACTGTGGCCTTCCTGCTACCAGGAAAGCCAGGCTAATGCAAACCCAATACAGTAGATCAACTCATCAAGTGCAGGAGGATAGTGCAAGTGGGATGAACTCATAGAAAATGAGATGTGGAAGGTGGGGCTGAGAGGCAGAAGACAGCCTAGGTTAGGTTTCTGCTTTGAGAAACAGGGCAGGGAGAAGATTTATTTCAGGTAAGGCRGATTAAATATCCTTATAAGGCAGATGAAATATTTTTATAAGCAGCTGGGAAAAGTCTCATGATCACTGGCCTTTTTTCTCATGGGGGCCTTCAACTTTCCAGTTGTCTGCWGGAAATACACTCCAGCAGAGAGGAAAGAGTCCAGGAGGTTCCTGGAGTGTGTGGAAGATTATCTGACACAGCTGGTGAGCGAGCTACCAGGRGAGGTGCCCTGGTGGACCTGTTGTTTGTGGACAGAGGACTCGTGGGTGATGTGATGGTTGGAGGGTGTCTCRGGCAAAGCCATCATGAAACACTACAAGTTTTTGACTCTTGGAGACATAAGGAGGGGGGTCAGCAGAACTGCCACCTTTGACTTTGAGAGGACAGCTGGTCACAACTGGTATTCCCTCGGGCTCAGTTATGGAGCCAGTCCTGTTCAGCAGAATTTGCTGATGACATCAAGCTGGGTGGGAGTGTTGATCTGCTGGAGGGCAGGAAGGCTCTGCAGAGGGAGCTGGATTGATGGGCTGAGGTCAGTRGTATGAGGTTCAGTAAGGGGAACTGCCAAGTCCTTACCTGGGTCACAACAACCCAAGGCAACACTCCAGACTTGGAGAAAAATGGATGGAAAGCTGTGCAGTGTAACAGGGTCAGCCCAGGGGTGTTGGTCAACAGTGGCTGAAAATGAACCAGCAAACATCCAGGTGGCCAGGGAGGCCAATGGCACCTGGCCTGGATCAGCAATAGTGTGGCAGCAGGACCAGGGCAGGGATTGACCCCCTGTACTCAGCACTGGTGAGGCCACATCCCAAATCCTGTGTCCAGTTTTGGGCACCTCACTACAGGAGGGCCACTGAGGGGCTGGAGTGAGTCCAGAGAAGGGAAATGGATACTGTTTAGTGGTGAACTTAGCAGTGCTGGGTTAAAGATTGGACTTAGTGATCCTGTCTTTTCCAAATTAAACAATTCTATGATTCTGTGATTCTGAAATCCCTGCTGCCATACCACATATTTCTTCCCAAATTTTTGAACAGAGAGTGCAGCAGGTTCACCTGAGCAGGTCCAGCAGGTTGGTGGAAGATATGTGCTGGACTGAACCATGAGAGATAAATGCTTAGAGGAGGACAAATCTTAAGGTCCTTTGGATCATTATTGTTACTGAACTTAGGAAAACCATCTTTCTCCTTCCTTCCCCCCAACAGTCCCTGTGTGTGCTGAGGTGCTGATTTGGAGGTGCTGGTGAGCAGTGGAGGAAATAGGAGGGTTTGAATAAATAGGGCTCTGCTTCTCAGTGCTGCTGGTTGCTGGCACCGTTGCTGACAAGCCTGACCCTGACCTGATGAATTACAATGACCCCTAGAATTACAAGGGTCAGGGGAATATCCAGATTTGTGCTTTCCTACAGGAACTAGGTAAAAAGCACAAATTCCTAAATATCTTATTGCACAGACAGGTAGCAAATGCACACAGACACAAAATCAAATAAAACAAATAAAATCCTCTGCCCTGGTAAACACAGAGTGTCCTCCTCCTCCCTCTTTCCATGACAGACACRTGTCCCTGGAGCTGGGGTATGGTTTACCACCCTCTGGCCTTCACAACGTTCGCGGCACTCGTTGTACGCTCCCTGCATGCACATCCATATGCTCATCCTCTGTTTTTATTGCTGAAGGTTATCGAGGGCAAATGAAGGCCTCCAATGCCACTTTCTATGGCCAATTTAGAGCTCACAGATAATCTCCTGTGAGGTCACCCACCTCTTCTAAATGTCATGCACGCATGTGATCTGAAGGCCTTCACAGTCTGTCCTCATGCCTGAATGACATCCCAGTGACTCAGCCACTAACACCTCTGAATGAGGCCACCCCTTAACTCCCTGCTATGGCTGTTTCTCCAATAAAATGTTACTGAGCATCCTCACACTAAAAGCAAACAGGTGGGGCAGTGTGAGGGGTAAGAGCTCTGTGGAGATTAGGAAAATGACACTGGACGGCACCACGTAGTTGAGAAAATCCATTTGACATCAAATTCATATAGCCATGACTCAAATGGGACATGTGGGCTCTTCCCTCGCCTTTCAGAGGAGAGGAACGTGCTCTGCCTATGCCACACATCCAGCCAGGCAGCTGAAATCAGTTGTTCTGACCTAAACCCAAAGGCCAGGTCAGCTGCRGGTGAAGCTCTGCTGCTGTGCACCATGGATTTATCACCAGCCTCTGCCTGGAAAAGAGCCCCAGCGGATCAGGAGYTCTGGAGGAGCCTGACTCAGAAGGACATGGGGTGGGACCACAGCCACCAAAACCCCTTCCTGCTGGGGCGGAGGCAGGCCAGGAAGGCTCCTCTCCTTCCCTCCTCTTCCCTTCAGCAAGACCCAGGCTCTGCTAGCTCTGTTGGCCCCTCCTGGGGCTGCACCATCTATCCTGCTTGGTTGAGGCTTCCTGCCCTGCTGTCCTTCAGGGAGYTCCTCACACCTGTGGGGGAAAAGCCCAGTGCCAGGATTTCTAGTCCTTTCCCACAAAGCTGGGACTATCTCATCCCTCCATGAGCTTCTTTAGGGTGGCTGTGATTTCCTCTGTGAGGTCATTCTGTCCTGYTGGAGCAGAAGTGAACCAGCACATGGGGAAGTGATTTTGCATTGCAGGATTTCAGGAAACACAATGTATGTCAATGTGGAGACACAATTCCTCCAGAATTTGTCTCGTTGTAACCCAGCAGTTTCACTGGTGTTGCATTGTCTGGCAAACCTTTACCAACAGCAGCTTCCAATTCTTCAAGGGGATCTCTGTGCTGCACCTCTTTCAGCTTGGTATGGTACAGCATGAATCAGGAGCATATGGCTGTTGTTAGTCTTGCTTGTTGGTTTTTTTGGCTTAGTGATATTTTGCATATGCTATTCCTTCTCAAGAAAAGAGAGTAGAAAGTGACATCCAGAAATGCAAATTACTAATATCCAGAACAAGAACTATTTCTCCTCTACCAATGTGAAAAAGAAAATTACCTGTTTTATTCATCTTTATGACATGTAGGAGAAATAACAAGAAAAAACTAGCTCTGACATCAGTGATGGTGGAGTTMATTTCCACACTACTGCATTCAGTTGTCAAAAATGCATTTTTATGGATCTATCTCAGCAGAAGTTCTCAAGTCATGACATCTCTGGGAAGCAGCTTTATAAGGAGCAGTGATGTTGGGCRCTGGCCTTCCAGTGGCTCTTCCTGTGAAGAGGGGCAGTGCTTTCAGGCAGACACTTTGCATGCCCTCTGTCCTGTACATTTTCAGCTTACTGACACGCTTAGTAAATTTTGCAAACAGCAATTATGATGTCTCCCAAGCATCACACACTAGCATGCATCCCAGGCYTTCTCCTATTTAAAGCTTTTGTTTTTCAGTAAAGCACCTCTATTTAGAAAATCGTTTGTGTGAATCACCAAAGCCTGAGGACTTTGTGACTGAACACTTATTAGGAGCAGAAGATCCTTAAGTACAGCCCTCAGAGGGGTTCAGAATGCCACCTAATCCATCTCCTTGCCTCCAGGCAGATTTGTAAGGAATATATTTTTTACAGAACACTTTGGAGATGATGCCATGCACAATGGCAACCTCACAACCTCCCTAGGCAACTTGTCCTAGCCTTTTGTTATCTTTACTTTTAGAAACTCTTACCTAATCTAAAGCTGTTATTATTGGCCTGCATAGATATAGATATAGATATAGGTATAGATATATACAATATATCTATGATATTACATGTTAACGCCTCTGCAGGAAACATACATAGATCAATCAAATTGGAAAATTATGACAAACATATCAATTTCCCTCCCAGAGGTGAGAAAGCAAACCCTATATTTCCCAAGATATGATKGACCTACATGCAAGGGGGCACCTTGGTCTCTTGTGATTTTTCTAGGTCAGATGACAAAAATAATGTTTGGGTTTCTTTTAGAAACAAATATTTACCTGCTTCTGGTTTGGACAGTCTTCTRAAGGTCACAAATGCTAGCTCCAAGGGGAGTCTTAAAGGAAAGTGAGTTGGTTCTTGCTGAACCCAAGCAAGAAGGCTCTCACTCAGAAGAGCTAGTGGTTCCCAGTCCTGGGAGGCTCCTCCTTCTTTAATGCCACTGGAGAACAGACCAAAACCAAAACAAGGGGAAAAAGGAAGAGGATAGATGACTAAAGTTTAAAAGTCATACCCTAAACCACTTCACCATGCAGAAAGTGTGAAAAAGTGTAGCTCAGAACACTWTTTTTTATCTTCACAAGCGAGGAGCCCAAATGAGTATGCTGTGATTGGTGTAATTAGAAATTAYGCTGAAAAGAGTCAAGGCACAAAGTTGGATTATACCTTCCCCAGCGACTCTCCTGGCTGGAATTTTTGGTCATGATGAAASGAAAGGTAAGTATAAGAAATACTGATAGAGATCATTTCATATCTGAATAGTCTTCAGAAGTTGAGACCAGCAGCTGAGTTGAAGCTTTTCTGGAGCTACAGCTTCCCACCTATAGTTGTGTAGGRGACGTAGAAGGACTAAAGTTGTTTTGGGAAACCTGAACTCTTTTTTATTCCTAATACAAATTTTCACCACTAATAACAATCACAAGCAAATCCTTTTCTCTTCCCTCCATCCACATTTTTTAAATGAGAAAGTAATTCTAATTTCCTGCCATCCCATTAGCATCCAACGCATCAAACCCACCCAAAAGGATAWGCAGAATGAAGATGTCTATTTTCATCACTGAACACATAAGCTTTTAAAAATAACATGCTGAGGTGGGCCAAGGGGAGAAGAACTTTACCCCCCATCCCTGCACATTCATCCCATAGTGATGCCTGCTTTTATGGCAGTGCAGGCTGCCACAGGAAGCCAAGGTGAAATAGTTGAAGGTTGAATAGCCTGGCTCCCCTTGGAGCTAGCATTTGTGACCTTTAGAAGACTGTCCAAACCAGAAGCTGGTAAATATTTGTTTCTAAGAGAAACCCAAACAATTAAGAGCAAAAGGATTTATTGACTGCAGTGCCTTACAGTACTGGCCTCGTGGGAGGGCAGTTTCCAGCACCTTCTGAGGGTTTCAAAAGTGCCCCTTGCACTGTCCTGAGCAAATTGGACAGTTTGGTGTTACCTTGATAACAGAATCACAGCATTTTAGTGAGCAGGAAGGAGACTGCCATGAGAAGCAGTGGCCATTAGGATTGTTTAGCTGCCTGATGGGACCTTGGCTTCTAACTGCTCTTTCTGCCTTTGAAAGTGGCCTGAACACTTTTGTTTCTGATGCTTAGCTATGCCTATTTATCCTCTTGTTTGTCTTTTCAGTTGAGAATTTCAGTACCTGGGAAACCACAAACAGCCTATAGGAACTGAGGTTCTCTGCAATGMTTTTTTTCCCTGGACTTATGGCAATGTGTTGCAATTCCAGAAGCTGTAGAAATGCAGCATTTTCTCCAATAACTCTTTTCTGAAAACAAGAGGAAGATCAGGAGAATGCCTGATCTGACTAGCAGGAAAAAAAAAAAAAGAAATCAACCTTTTTTAAAAATTATTTTTATTAATCATTTAATTAAACATTTCCAGAAGTGGAAGCAGTAGGAAACAATATTGCTTCTGGAGTAACCCAGGTGAGATCAGCAGGGGCACCCCCATAACACTGGTGCCTGAGGACTCTGCTCCCTAAAGCATCAGTGCAGGCTGCAGAATGGGAACATCCTAGCAGAGATTATTGCTGCCCTTCCCCATCCTTGCTCACTCCATACAAGCCACTGGCAATCTCTATAGAGCAAGAGTTAACCCATTAAAAATAAAGTGCTGTAGGTAGAAACTCACCAGACTCTCTTCTCCAGGAGATAAGGGGGCTCAGTTGTAAAAGGTCTGATCTTTAAAATTACCTTCATCCTAACAGGACCATTGGGAGTTGATTATACTCTGCATATCAGGTGAGGAAGACTGCATATAATGTTGAAAAATTAAGCTGAGACGGCCTCCCAAGCTTCTCTGTGCTAAGAAAGTTATGTTTCTGCTTGTTCCAGAGTTGATGGCAAAATTTCTATTGGCTTTGAAGGAACCAAAACCAACCTCTWTTTCCATATAACTCTGTAAACTTTGGACTGAAAAACACTTATTCAACCACAAGGTTCATTTGAAGAAAATTGCAAAATATAGCTCCCTGCAGAAGATCTGTTGGACTTGTAAGAGCAATTTTATATCATCAAAGGCAAATAACCTGCTTGGGGAAAAAGAGACAGGTGACTTGTATGGCTTTCATATTCTGTTTCTACTTTCAACTTACAGCCTCCAAAACACAGTCAGGAGTAGTAGAAATATCAGAGTGTGCAGTTTGTTTGCACAGACTGTTTATTTTACATGTACAGCTGGTGTGTGTCAAAAGTGAGTGGATATGGCTATTTCAAGGTATGTCCTGAATTTGAGCATTTTCTTCCCAGAAAGTGCAATTTTCAAACCCTGGAAATTATGTTATGGTGCTGATGCTGGGAAGTATGGGAGAATTTACCTAATACAATCCATTTTTTTAGAAGTTTTGGCTTAGCTGCTGTAATGAAGTGCTATACCCGCAGTGCACAGTATCTGCCCGTATAATGATGGGCTGAAAGTCTGCCTCCAGTCTAATTTGTGGAGTTAATATTTTGACTTTTCTTTTGGTGTTTTTTGGTTTTGTTTCCTTTTGTTTTGGTTTCGTTTTTTTTTTTTGTTTTTTTTTTTGCCAGGGCAGTAGGCATATTCATACGTTACTGTGAGCTAAATGAAGGTGCAGGCAGAGATTATCTACTGCTCTACATGTATAAACCTAATCACCTTTTGAAATCAGTTTTCTTCTGACCACATTTGTCATTTTCAGTGCAAATTCAGGAGATTTTCTTTGTGGTAACTTGCTTGTTGGACCATGGTTCAGCAAAGAGGAAGACTGGCAGAGGATGAAGGTAGGGAAGCCATAGTTACACCCTTTCAATATGATCAAGCTGGCCTAAATCACTGTATTGATGTCCTTGAATGACCTCCAGAAAATATTAATTATGTCATTACTTGTAATTTTTAAAAAATTGAGGCATATACATTTATTTTTATTCTCTTCCTCTTTTCCATGCTAGGATATGGAATTGACACAATTGTGTGGTAGTTCCATTTAACCACATTTCTCACTGAACCTCAGCTCTCATTAGCATCCTCCCCTTGGACATGGCTCTGTTGGGATCAGAGGAGGCTCCTTGGCACTAGTAGTGCTGCTTTCCTAAATGAAGGAGGAAGGTGCAACTGCCCTGGTTTTGTGTGTGTGAGGACCAAGAATTTTCCAGCATCCTGCTGACCTGCGTTCCCCACCCTCACCTCCAAGGCCGCTCTCTCTTTACTGCAGGAGGGGTTTGGCCAGCCCACCCCRGAGCACACCTCTGGCTGAGCCGCGTTCCTGGGGAGGGTGTGTGCCTGCCCCGGGGGCACTGCTGGGTGCCCGGCAAGGCTGCACTCCTGATTTACAGTGTCAGACATTCTGCTCAGATTCTGCTGAGAGATACCCCCGTGGTTCTGCTGAGAGGTACCCCCTGCCCTGAAGAGATGGGCCACCTGCRTGTCCCATGGGCAGGTGAGTCTTGGCAGTATTGGGAAGGAGTGTCGCTRTCAGACATTTCAAAGCTTGTGTTTCCCCCCAAAGAGTTTCAGGTCCATCTGTCCTCTTCACCTGCTTTTTCTTCACTTGTCTATGGTTTCCTTTCTTGGGTGTGAGAGAAGAACTAACACAGAGCAATGATTTTCCCACTTCAGGCAAAATGCAAAGGTCCCCTGGAAACTCTGCTCTTGTACCGGGGAGATGCTGCTGCACTGGTGCACACTGCTGGGGCTCAGGGCAGGAGTGGTCACTCCTTTCAAGAGTCACTTATGTCAATCCTTATCCTAGACAGATGAGACCAAAATGAACTTGCTGAATATAGAACAGCTTTCAAGCTGTTTTGGGCATACTGTGTGTTTTTTTCTGTGCAGGCAAGACATACTATGTGGGGGTTTTTTAGCAATTCCATGACAGAGTCAGTATTTGCATTGCTCCTGTCGTAAGAACTCCAAATTAAAATTAATAAAAATGAGCTCATAGCACATTAGTTCTTGGAGAGTGCCTTGGAGATGGGGGTTTTGGCTCACTGCTGTCCACAGTTTATGTGCATGCCCAGCTGGCATCCAGATCATACCAGGGAAAGAGGGGAGATTGTGACAGTGTTCACAGGGGTTCTTGGAGGAGGGAAGGGACGAGAATGTTGACTCCATGTTTCAGAAGGCTTGATTTATTATTTTATGACGTATATATTACATTACAACTATACTAAAAAGAATAGAAGTAAAAGGTTCATCTCAGAAGTCTAGCTAAGAATAGAAARGAATGATAACAAAGGCAGCTGGCTCGGACAGAGAGCTAGAGCCAGCTCTGCCATGAGTGGTCACTAAATCCAAACATCCACATGAGACCAATCAGAGATCCACCTGTTGCATTCCACAGCAGCAGATAACCATTCTTTACATTTTGTTCCTGGAGCCTGTCAGCTTCTCAGGAAGAAAAAATCCTAAGAAAGGATTTTCATAAAAAGATGTCTGCGACAGGGAGATGACTGAAATCCTGCATGGTCTGCAGGGACTCTGGCCTGGGGAAGAAAATTTGGCATACACAATTTCTGTAGCTACCCTAGAAATTTCTTTCAGGAGTGGAATTTAGAGACTATGTCTGGTTTGGAGGGAGTTGTCTCTCTCCCTTTTTGGTGAGCAGGGCCACCAGTACCTTATGGCACTGTGGATTGGCTCTGAGATCAGCCTGACAAGTGATCAGAGAGGCTTGCTAGTCACACATCAGTCAGTAACTCCTGAAGATCAGGGGGGTAAATGACACACATTCCATCACTGCCTTTGTCACGCTCCAGGATGGCTTTATTCAGTCAGAGTCATTGAGGAAAAAAAGCTCTCTAGACACCTGGGGGTTTGTCACCCATCCTTCATCCTTTGGCATCTGCAATTTATTCCAGCTTCACTTCACCCATGGGTGCTCTCCCACTCCCAAACCTTGTGAATAAATGAAAAAGGATCAGCATGTGCAGGGGCAATCCTTTCAGTCCCAAGGATAAGCCTGAGACTTACATGACAAGGAGGGACCAAGTCCAGCTCAGTGAGTGATGTGGTGCTGCTGACAGTGATCACAGCAGTGATGACAATACTGTACAGACTCTGGGAACACTTCCAGTGATCAGCTGAGTGTAGACATCAGGATCTCATTGTCTCATGCAGTAACAGCAGCTGATTGCACCTTTACTTTGCTCACCAACAGTCCATGTCTTGGAGAACATTTGCATGAATGTGAATTAGGAAATCAAAGAGGATGGTAGAGCTGAATCCTAATAGCTTATGTGAAAAGCACCTTGATTTCAGAGACATGCAGCTTTTTTCAACACTTCAGCTTTACTTCATCTTTGTGGTGTCTCAAAACAGGAAAATGTCAGTTTTCTCCTCTGTGGTGTCAGAGCACTGGTTGTGCCTTACATCTCTATCCCTATAAAAACTCATCCTTCTTCTAATTACAAGTAAAGGCATTCAAAGATGATTGAACTGTGGGAGGCCAGTCCCCACGTCCTTATGCTTTTCTTAGACCTGAGGTGTGTATCCCAGCTGTAGGGGTTTTGTGCTGGATGCATGGATCACAGTGGAATCAGGCCAGGGTGGGCTGGGCAGTGTGCAGGGAGCTGCTGGCTCTGTGTCCCGCCAGGGCAGAGGGAGAGCCCAGCTCTCCTGCCAGGAGTGCTCACACAGCCCGAGCTGCAGCTGCTGCCACCAGATGTACCCAAGCAGATAAGGGCTGGGAACACAGTTCAACCAGCCCCAGGGTCTTTGGGAGGCAGGAATGACACATGGGGGTCAGAAATGTTCCCTTTAAAGCAGGGGGGATTCCATAYGTGCAGAAGGGACCCATGAGCAGAGCAGCGTCAGTTAGGGCAGTACATACCCRCGCTGTGCAAGGTCAGCAGCCAGAGGTGTCTGTGAGCACCCCTGAGCTGGATGCAGAGGGAAGATGCTCCTGGGCAGGGGTTGCAGGTCCCTCTCTGCCCCTGCAACAGCGCAGGCACTGCTGGCCCAGGGGTGAAAGCCAGGGCTCAATGCAGAGCATCCCTGGTGCCACCTGGCCATCACAGGARCAGATGAACCCCAAGCAGCCCTCTACCCTCAGCTAGGAGATGCTGTGAAAGCTATTAGTGCATCTGCTCTGAAGTGGGCTCATTAAAATACACATTCTCCTTCATTATCCTGTGTCTGCAGTGCCTGACTCATCCCACTGCAGTTGCTCTGGAATGGGAACCCAAGTTTAAAATTCTCCAACTTGTTTTTTATTCACCAGAGACGCTCATGTCTAACCCACTGAGATGGCAGTGGAAACTGGAACAGCTTCTGTCCTCATGGGAGGCAAACAAAACCTGAAAAAACAGGGAGAGGAAATAAATGAGGCACTGTCTGATTGAAAGTCTGGTATTTCATGTTGCCTTTCACAATTTGACACAGGATGCTTTCTTGCACAGGTGTAGCTATGCTGGAGTAACCCAGCTGGGACACGGCCACTCCCAGCCCAGGTGTGCCAGGGGTATTTCCTCCTTTCCACAGAACAGAGSAGTGCCACACAGCCATGGCTCAGCAGCCATGGTCCTGCAGCAAGCTCTGGTGGGATCCCTGCCCTGGCTYCTGACCCTACCAAACCTCTCTTCTCCCCACGGGCAGACAGAACCCTGCACTCAAAGCTTTTGCTGTCCCCAGACACAGACCCCTCTGGGGTGGCACAGCCATGGACACRGGGTGCTGAGGGCTTGCAGAACTTCCCTGCCAGGCTGGGGGAGGCACTGCCTGGTGCTGCTCCCCAGCTCACAGGGACAGTGTCCTGTGGGCACCACTGGGACAGTGCTTAAAGCCACAGGCAGCCCCAGCCTCGCCCTGCCCCGGTGGAGCCCTCACAGCCTAAGCCCGTCTCATGCAAGCTGGGAACCTTCTCTTTTGCTTTTGTACCAGACATGATCTCACCAGACATTGCTTTTAGCTGCAAGAAAATTCCTCCCTCCTTCTGTTTTGCTCTTAAGGACTGCTTTCCTGGGCTAAACATCCTTTGCTTTAAATAGATGTGCTGACCCAAATACTACTGTGAATGATTATTCAAGGATGAAGAACAGACTGTAGTCCAAAGATTTTTGCAAGACAACTTAAATCAATATGATCTTTCTGATTAGCACTTCTAGGAAACCTGTATGGCTATACTCATTACTTGGCTCATTTTGCTGTTATTTGTTCATGCAGTACATTATCAAGCATCTGAGCTATTTATTCTGTTGTCCTCTGGACTGCATTGATTTATTTTGGAACAAAATGTAGCCTGGTAATCCTCTGCTGTGGAATTTTCAATAAATATTTTACAGTAAGCCACGTGTTAGTAATGAGCCTAGTATCACTTGTACAACTCCTTTTATAATCTTAACCCTTAAAAAATAATTGGCAACATTTAAAATAATAATTCAATTGTTTATTAACCGATGGCCTATTTACAATATTAAACTGAACATGGYATTGCAACTTGGGCCATTTTTCAATTTTGTATAGCAAAAAACCTCTGCAGGTGTGGAAGCCAGCATTTTTCACAGCACACATCTGAATGTTTTTTTATTTCAGGCTGCCTACTGTAATAGAGCAATCACTTCAACAGAAAATATGCTGAAAGCCTGAAATCTAAATCTAATTTAAAGTCTAAATGATGCACATGATTAAAAATGTATTATCTACTCCCAACAAATCAGCATCATTGAAATATTAGTGAATATTTCCCTAATTTTAAGCACCATCTAGTGAGTCAAACATTAGATCTGATCTTCCAAATTATGCCCAAGGAAAATAAGATCCTGGTTTCACTGCATCCCACTTGGTGCTAGGTCTGGTGCTGAGATTTGTAAGTCAGCTGTTTAGTCACCATCTGTTCTCTTACTAATGGACATTAAATATTCTTCCAAAGGTGCTGCAGACCTGAGCTTCTGCATGAAGATAATTTGTTTGTTSACAAAGGAGGGTCTTGGCTGAGCAGGCTCCCTAGTTAGACAAGGCTAACTGCCAGGAAGTGAAGCAGGGAAAAACCTCATTTTGATAATGATAATTTTTTTTTATCACTCCAGAGCAAGGAACTGGAAAGGATGTGGTTTTATTTCAATTATAAACCAAAGGAAAAAAAATATCCAGGCAAATAAACAGCTTTCTAAGGATCATGATACTACTTCCATTAGCTGGCTTGCCATGAAGATGAAGTAGGTCTGAGAGAGAATAGCACAGCAAGTCTGCATACAATTATGGGACCTGCTTACCTGGCACTGGTATTAAATCAGCTCAGTTAAACCAGCTCCAGCAGCTGACCTGTATAAACAGCCACCCACAGATGGAATTCATTTGGAAAGGAAGTGATGCACAACTGGTGGGGTTAACATGGAGTCACTCTGGGCACAGGCAGGGATGTTCAGACTGAGCCCCGTTTGGCCTCTGAAATGACAGAGCTTGTGGCTGGAGCTGTGCTGGTACTTTACACATTCCAGCCAAACTGGTGCAAGACCAGGCWGTGCCTTGCTGGGGGTGAGGAAAAGGCACATTGCTTTGGCTGGAGTGCATCACCTGGGAGGCAGGAGTGCCACATGGGGGTCAGAAATATTCCTTGGCTGCTGCTGGCAATACCCTCAGTTGGCCAAGCCATACMTTTAACCTCTTTCTGGTAAATCTGGATCCAGGGGAAGTGGATTGATTTATGTGTCCTCAGTCCCCAGGTACTCCATGGTACCAGCACGTGTGGCATTTCAGCAGTGCCCTGGGGCTGCTGGCCCTCGTCCCACAGCAGAGCAGCCCTGCTCTGTGCACAGGATCCCTCCTGGTGCTGCACCCCAGCCAGCCATGCTCACCTCTGCTGGGCTACATCTGCTTGGGAGGTCMCACAGTGACAGGCTGACAGCCTGCCCTCAGCCAGAGAGGCCTCTCTGCTGTTCTGTTTCTGGGTTTTCCCCATTTCTCCCTGTGCATCACTTCTGGCTGTGTCAGAGCAGTTATGGCAGCGCAGGCTGGTGCAGGACAAGGACTGTCGCCTCTCACCTCAGGCTCCCAGGGAAATTGTGATGTGCAGTGCCCACCTGCTATTTCAAAACAGGGGAGGTTTATCTGCACCTCATGTTAGAGAAATCTGGTACCTGGTGGGGTTTAACTGGGGAAAGCAGCTCCTCTAGGAGTGGGCGCATTTAAGGCCTGGCCCCTCATCACCAGGACTCGTGACTGCCAAGGGGTGACAGAGCTACCTGGCCTTTGTTCTCTGCTTCTAAAATAGGAGAGGTATCAAAACTGAAGCTTGGAATTGACTGCACAGTTTCGCTAACACCTGAAATACCTTAGAGTTGTCCCAACTTGGACACTGGCAAAACGGCTGGGAAGAAGAAACGAGCATCCCTTTTCTYGCTCTTCCCTACTGCCCATACATGTTGTGTTGCTAGCAAAGGGCAAGATCTATTAGCAAGATCCTGATTTGTGGTCTGTAATGTCATGATGGGAAGTGGATTCAAGCAGGAAATMAATTTTCAGAGCTCTACAGCAACAAAAAGTGATGGTTTTGGAATCCTTCCCCACAAACACAGCAGAGCATGTGTAGGTATCAGTCTGTTTAGCAAGACAGTTTAAGCTCACTGGAAGAGTCACACAGCATGCACAGACCATATTAGGATCCAGTCAGCTCCAAACACTGCTCAGCTACAGGGGTAAGCCAGAATTTAACGACATCACATAAATAAATACAAACAAATACAGTAAAAAGGCTTTACCTTGGGCTTAAGCAAAAAGTGACATTTTCCAGTCCTGTGAGATCCTTCTCTGCTCCCAAGTCTGCTGGCCCACAGTGCAGCAAAATGATCAGGCATTTATCAACCCTGGCAAGGTCTGCAAGTCCTGAAGGTGTTTGATTTGGAAAGAAAGGTGTCTGGAGGAAATTCCTGAACATCTTCACCCAGAGTTACGCAGGGAAAAAAAAGAAGAAACAAAAGCAAGCTTTAAGAGGTCAGAACGTGTAGCCTGCCTAGAGCTGCTATTCCTAGTAGAAATTAGACCCTGAAGTGCCCAGGTGAAAATCAGGGATAATCCCTGTATAAGTGCTTCTAATTAGGACAAACTGAGAGTGAGAAAGTTGAGTGAGACAGCGCTGGCCCACCCCTGGGGGCTCCGGGGTTGTTCCCAGCTGGTAACTGAGAGCACAATTATGCAAAGCCTCCTCTATAAACAGAATTTGGTTTATTATGGCCGAACTGGGGGAATCTATTTTTGTCCCCACTCTGTGTGAATGTGTTACCCTTGTGATTTCCAGCCAGGTCATTCCAAGTCAGCTGCTTTGGCCGTGGCTGTCGCTGGAAGCTCCTCTGGCCCCATTTCTCACCCGCCCGGGGTGGCTCCCAGGCGAGGGGGATGAGGGGATGAGCCTGTGGCTATTCTGGTAGCTGTGAGCCACGGAGGTGTCACGTGAAGCAAAGAGCCAGAAATGCATGTCAAATCGAACCAGTGACTAATCACGGTATTTTGGTTGTCTTAGTGGCTGCCGGGGAAAGATTTATGGACTCAGAAAATGTTCCCATAATAATCCCTGGGTGCTGATTTGATCTTCGGCGAGGCTTCCCAGGGCCGTGCGGAGAGGGGAYGGAAAGGGGACRGAAAGGGGACGGAAAGGGGGCTGCTGTCCCGGGCTGGTGACGTCTAAACCGATTGGAGTTCAAAATACAAACAAGAGGAGCAAAGTCGGCGCTCTCTTCTCATCTGTGTGTGCTCAGAGCCACGCGCTGGCAGCCAGAGAGGATCCCTGGGATCTGCCCGTGGAGCAGGAAGGGTTGGGGGTGACGGCCGAGCAGACACGGAGGGCCATTGATTGGGACCGTCACCGAGCTCCCTCATCTGTCACCTGATGGCCAGCCAAGCAAGTGCTCAGCACAACTGTGGACCCTTCATCCTTGTGCAACGTGTGGAGGCAACAAAAGCAAGCATCCTACAGGTGACACACATGCAGCTATTTTCTCTATAAAGGAATGAATTGAATTCACTACAAATCTACTAACTGTCCCCTGTGCCAGGCAAGAGACTGACTTGGTTTTTTCTGGGTTGGGCTGTGCTTTTCTCTAACAGCTGGAGGTCTGCTGGGCATTCAAGCAATGGCTGTTGAGTGAGGCAGCTGTTTCAATATCTAATTGCATTTTAGCTCTAATAGCTCAAGGGAAAAGCATTGCATTGTCTGCCATGAGCTACTTCCTGTCCTACTGCAAAGCACACTGCACCGCCGTGCTCGCCCAATACCAGAGCCTGAGATCAGAGGGTTTTCTCTGTGACATTTTGCTGAAAGTGAAAGAAAACGAGTTTCCTGCACACAAGTCCTTGTTGGCATGCTCCAGCGACTACTTCCGAGCCATGTTCAAAAGTTATACCCAAGAGTCTAAAGCCAGTGTCATTCACCTACAAGTTGTCTCACCCACTGGGCTCCAGCACATCCTGGATTTCATTTACACATCCTTGCTGCCCCTTTCCTTCGAAAGCCTGGAGGATACCTTGGAAGCTGCAAGCTACTTGCAAGTGAGTGATGCTATCGGTTTGTGCAATCAGTACTTAGTGAATAATCTTGCCCTGGAAAACTGCTGCTACTCTGCCAAYGTGGCCAGGAAGTTCTACCTGCCAGATGCCCTAGCAGCTGCAGAAAAATACATTATCAAAAATGTCTGGAAGCTGCTGGACTTGGATTTGTCAGGACTTCTCGAGCTGAACTTCAGGTCTTTGCTAGCAGTGATTCAATCAGCAGATCTCCCCATGGTGGAAGAATGCCGCCTGTTGAATCTTGTCCTGCTGTGGTTGAAGCAGGATAAATCCAGGGTGGATCATGCAAGCAGCCTTTTAGAGCACATAAGATATGGTCTCATCCCAGTGGAAGAGCTGAGAAAAACCTACACACAGTCAGAAGTGTCCCTCTCAGCAGGTATTAAGTGCATGATCATAAAAGCCATAAATTATCACACATCTGTATACAAACAGCCTGTCCTGCAGGATAAGTCCACCACGCTGAGGAACCAGAAAACTCGTATCATTCTGCTGGGGGGAGGCACAGCAAGCGAGGGGCTCGTCACCGATGTGGTGGCCTTTGATGTTTACAACCACAAGTGGAGAACCCTCACACAGCTGCAGGACAGGGTGCAGAACCACAGCGTGTGCGTGGTGGGCAACTTCCTCTATGTCCTGGGTGGGGAAATACAAACTGGTACCGTGGGTGATGCTAAAATTGGAAAGACCTTATTGGTTACAAACAAGGTCCATCGGTATGATCCTAGATTTAACACATGGACCCAAATCACGGGCATGCTGGAAAAGAGATGCCAGTTTTCCTGCTGTGTCCTAGGCAAGAATATCTTTGCCATTGGTGGAAGGGGCGAGGATGGGTCATTGCATTCATCTGTGGAAGTCTATGACATCAGCAGGGATAGATGGACCAAGGCCAGGGAATTGCCATGCAGGATCCATGGTCATGCCAGTGCTGTTTGCAAGAACACCATATACATCTCTGGGGGCAAGTACTCGGCCCCAGCCAGCACAAGCAATGACGTTTATTCTCTGAACTCACTTGAAGGGCAGTGGGTGAAATGTGCCCCAATGAGCATTGCTCGGTTTGGGCATCAGATGGCAACAATCAGGGGATCCATATTCACCTTTCTGGGATTATATGAACCTTTCTCTGAAATAGAAAGGTATGACCCGGATCAAAACCAATGGACTCGGTTGAAACCCCTGGTCTAYGATCGATTCTCCTATGGCCTGGCAGTGGTAGAGGAAACAGCTCTTCTCATCGGGGGAAAGAAATGGCAAAACTCCCTGGAGGTCTCCACACAAGACGTGGTTGGCTATGACATTGACAACGATGGCTGGGAAGAGATCTGCAAGGCCCCTCTGCCCTGGTGTGGGCTGCAGTGTGCTGTGCTCCAGCTCTCTGAGGTGGCCGAGGAGCAGGACAGTGACAGCCACCAGAAGAAGCTGCCCAGCTGCTGAGCTGCCATGCTGAGGAATGTCCATCCCAGGAGATGAGCGAGCAGGGCGGTCCTGGAGAAGAAGAAAACTGCAGTGGCTCTGAATGTGAGAGTGGAAGTTTTGCTTGGATAAGCCAAATGCTTGGTGGAAACAGGCAAGAAAATCTGGCTCCAGCACAGGAAACACATCTAGGATTTATAAAGCTGGAAGCTGATCTCACTGAGCAAGGATGTAGCAAGTAGCTTGCTTAGAGGTGATGAGTGAGAATTGTAATCCTTGACTTTTGGATAATACCTAGATAGCAATTAGTAGGTGTTGCAAGTGGGATTTTTCAAATATTAAAATTTATAATCCGTCTTTTCTGTTTTCTTAATCAGAGGTAATTTTCCCAGCTGGTAAGTGCTATTGAGTTTTTATGCTATGGCTAAGCAAAAGGAAAGAGAGCTGTATAAAGACTAGAAATTGATGCCTACAAGAATTAGTAGCAAGTGTTGCCAAGGAAAAGGTATTATTTGATATACTACTTACTAGGCAAGAATGTCTTAGCTAACTAGCATGAAATTACTGGACAGAGGCATGGACTTTTCACTGCGCAGACTCAGCCACAGCTGAAAGTTAAAACAGAGTTTGTTTGATAGAAGCCATTTCTCTCTCAGTGGACTTTGTTGTAGAACACCTTCCAGATGTTTATTTTGTGTTATTTTAAAGATGCACACTACTGGTGATGTACATTTCTTTTGTGTCCCAGCCCTGTGTTAGCTTAGATGGCCAGAGYTGAGTGGGTATCCTTATCTTTAGCCTCCAAGAAGCTTCTTACAGGAGTAACAGGATGTCACTGATGCCTTGGCATTTACCTCAGTGCCATATGCTGTTTTATCACGCTGCTCATTAGGGTAAAATGCTTCCTTGCTGTTGAACTGCTGCATGACAGAACCCCGCAGTCAAAAAAGGTTTACTTTCATCAAGGAGTACAAAGGGGAGGGAGGTAACTGAAGGTTTTCAGAACCTTTTACTCAGTGTCTGTCTCTTAACAAATCAGCAATAGTGTCACTCCCTTTTGGCCGCACTGGCAGCGTTTGAAGTCACACTGGGGCACTTTAAGATAGCTGGATATGTGAAATGCAGACAAAATGGTCAGATGCCACAGAATCAACCTGCTATGGAGTAAAGTGAATCTTGAGCCATAAATGTTCATTTAAAAGCTAAATTTATTGTACTTCATTTTACAGTGTTCTCTTTCTAGGCTGAGAGTTAATACAATAAAAATATATATAGGAGAACATTTAATAGTCTTAAAAGAAGGCAGCACAATGGAGAGGACACATGTTCTTTGTCACTAGACTAGCTTAAAAAACTGTAATGTTTAATTTTCACCTTTAAAGCAATCAAGCTAACTTTACTAATGTAAAGTGCAGGCAGAATGGCTGTTGCATAGCAACAGATCTAAGTCTTCTGAACTGCCTTGGTTTTGACAAGGAATCAACTACACAATGTGCATATACATCCATCAGATATAAAGAGTTTTTCATATGAATATATTTACTTTTGGTCCAGTAAAACAATAGCAAGAGAATCTAAATGCTTGGAACAATAGCACAATCCATTTCAAGTCAAGCATTTTTTAAGAGAAATTTACAAAAACCTCACCAATTTAATATACAATTCAGTACCCATGCAGTAAATAAATGTCCAGTTTATACAAACAATATTCTTCTAATAGTACAAATCTTACACTGGATCCAGAGTTCTATACAAATGTTAATACATGATTTGTCATCCAGACAACTTGAAATAGGATTACTGAAAATGGGCTACAGAAAGGCCACTCTTCTGTACAGTTGTGCAAAATCTGCAGAACATTTGCAATCCAAACGCAATAACAAGGTAGAAAATGAGGGGTAGAAAGAGGAAAAGAAAGAAAAAGGGGAGAAAGAGAGAAAAAGGGGAGAGAGAGAGAAGGAGAGAGAGAAGAAGAGAGAGAAGGAGAGAAGGCTAGAAGGAGAGAGAGAAAGAAAGAGAGAGAGAAAGAAAGAGAGAAAAAGAGAAATAAAGAAAGAGAGAAAGAGAGAGACAGAGAGAGAGAGAGAGAAAGAAAGAAAGAAAGAAAGAAAGAAAGAGAGAAAGAGAGAAAGAAAGAAAGAGAGAAAGAAAGAAAAGAAAGAAAATCTGTCCATTCTT
>JACDOX010000011.1:6943107-7172124 GCA_014549065.1 Cardinalis cardinalis | reverse complement strand
AAAGAAAGAAAGAAAGAAAGAAAGAAAGAAAGAAAGAAAGAAAGAAAGAAAGAAAGAAAGAAAGAAAGAAAGAAAGAAAGAAAGAAAGAAAGAAAAGAAAGAAAATCTGTCCATTCTTTCTTTCATCCCTTCATGGATATAACTGCCAGGAGATATCAGAGTTCATAAAGTTTAAAGTACATTCACTGAGCTGTACAGGCAATAGTCTCAAGTTGGTTAAGAGTACAACTCATTAMAGTATAAAGGAGGCTTTTCCTTTCCACATGATCATTATTAAATTATGTCACGAGTCCTAACTTACGCAGCAAAATACTGAAGAGCAGCAGAAATATTTTGCCATGCTCTTAATATTTTTCAAAACCAAGTTCATAAAAAGTAAACATATGATTTAAGAGTTCCCTCCCACTTTTATTTCAAGCATGTGCCTAACTCTAAGGAGCTATTTCCCCTCATATTCAYTGGGTTGTCTTCAGCAGATAACAAATCTCATGGAAATTTAAAACATTTTAATTGGCCTGTGAACTCAGCAGAACCCAGAGACATCCCTTCCCCTTCAAGAGCAAACCAGAGGCTTTTTTACTCCTTGGTTGTTTTTCAGGTTTCATGCTCAATTCTGTTCTCATCACACATAATCCCTGCATACAATACAGCCAAATTTCACAGCTCAGAAAACACATAGGAAACTACTTGAAAAATCCTATTCACTCCTTTTCTATCATGGGAATCTTCAAAGCATCTCAGATTKGAAGCATTTCATTGGAAACCTTTTCCGCTGCTGCTATTCTGTRCTAAAGAAATGCTGCTACCAACGATGTTGAAAGTCTGTATTTTCTCTTTTGCAAAATCTGCACATTATACTGATACCTTCAGTGTATAAGCTTTATCAATCACAGTACCATGACTTTTTTACCTTTTTTTTTTTTTTTTTAAATCAACATAATGTGATTAAGAGACAACACAAAATTTGGTCTTAATTATAATAGAAACCAGCATCCCTTTGCACTGGTGGTAAACCTAAGCAACAGGCTTTAAAAAAGAACAAGGAAATAAGACCAAACCTTTTGACACTTAAACTCACATTAGTCATTTTTTTGTCTGCTGATTTTCACCCTTTTATGTGTTTGACAGAACTGAAACACAACAGCTGCATTACACTTTTTTCCTGTTATTTAAGAAAACTCCTAGAGTTTCTCATGAAATATAAAAATTGGTTTTCTCCCACCACCAAAACAGTACCTGCACTCCAAAAATGCAATGCAATACTGGAATTATATAATATAAAATATCATTGTAAAACTGACCTTTGATAACAAAAGCTTTATAGCATGTGGAACTTCCTGCATGAAGGCCACAGTCTTCCAAAAATGCTTTTAAATCCTTTTCTTCAATAGCTAAAGATCATGTTTTTTTTTAATTCACAGAAGGTAAACACAAGCAGAGCATTGGTAGCATACAAAAGATACAAATCCTCATTAAAGAAGTGGTATTGTTGACCATTGAAGGTTTCACACAGCTGARTAACATTAAAATATAATTTACTAGAGCTCTCACATATTGATATAAAAACTACTTTATGCACTTAAGTAAAGGGCTGGGGTGTAGCAAATGGACAAAAAGAGAGACCTTCATACATGTGTTTCTATGTAAGAGTGAGTGTGTGCCAAGGAGCCTATAAGTGCTTCAACCTCAGATGAGCTATTGACAGAGTCCCTCCGGGGGCTGCTTTCATARGTGTTCATGAAGAGATCAAGGTACATTTGTTTCCATTCTTGAAAGTCTCTAGACGTCAAGGCTGGATTATCCAGAACTTTATCTATAATGGCTACTTCTCCTTCCCTGGCCTGTGAGAGAAAAGGAACAAGCAAAGAGTTAATGCAAGGGATGAGTCACTGGCAAAATCAATCATGTGGGTGGAAGCAGAGAATGGGGGGTACAACTCAAGCCTCAGAGCACCTGAAAGCACAGGAACTATCTGATCTCTGAGCACTCACACACAGGAGCCCTTCTACAGGTGCCCCACATTCCCCTGTGGGACTTGGGCTTCCCTTGCCTCGTCCAGAACCTTCAATGAGAGTTCCTRTTCCCAAACCTGCCCCCGTGGTCAGCCCCAGACAAAGCAAGCCCTGCCCTGTTTACTGTTAGCTGCTTGCATTTCTCAGGGCGGGTTTCACACAGCAAAGTGCCATCTGTTTGCTCTTGATCAGATCAGAAATACCGTGTGGGTGTGTGGGATGCAGACACAGACACAGCACAGCTACACCTCCTTACAGGCCTGTCATGGGGCACCTGAGCTCTGCACTGCAAAGGTTTGTGCAGGGAGTCCCAGGGAATGAGAGCTCATCTTCCCTACAGATCCACTGCATGCCACGGGCTGCTGGCTGCAACCTCTTCTACCACTGATGTGGCAGAGAGAAGGCAGAAAAAGGGAAAATACAACCTTGCTGGTGCCTCCTTATGCCCCATGGAGGCAGGGGAAGTGACTGTACCATAATCCCTCTCTGGTGACTGTTCATGGAGCTGTGTCACAGTAAGCCTCAGATGTACCCACAGCCACTCACGGGTGTTGCAAGCGGTGGAATCTGGATGCCACAGCCAGGATCCTTGGAAACACAGCTAACACACACCTGTGCTTCCCAGCACTGCTCCTCAGCACAGGAATGGCATGGCCACCAGCAATCCCCCCTCCAACCTCCCTGCAAGATGGGTTTCACACTCCTCATGGCTAACTCACATTTTCCATGTCCATACTATCTATGAGTATGTAAAATCCTTCTGGGTTGCATGGCAAGGGCAAATACCAAGCTGTGTATGATGGGACAGGTCAGAAGGGTCAGAGACATTTTCCATAAGCAGTGCTTTCATTGCTGYGCAAACAACAGCAAATTAACACTACCTGCTAGAATACTCATTTCCAGAAAGAGAGGGCAAGCTGAGAACAAGCTGTGGAAAAGAAACCATGGGAACTCCTGATCACCAGATCTCTGCTTGAGCTGCCATAACTTATTTCTCACAGATTGTGGCTGGTCCCACACCTCTGCACTACCAGCCAAGRCTGCTCATACTCAATGACAGGAGAATGATTTTGTGTTATCACATGATAGAGAGCACAGGAGTCTTTCATTAATGACTCAGAAGATAGGACATAGGATCCAGAAGCAGTTTGGAAGACTTGAATAAAATTCAAGGAGAGTTCAGAACATCAGTGCCAACAGGCCAGTGCAATTGGCTGCATTCAGGAAGGAGAAAWCAAAGGTACTGATAAAAAGAAAGACTAATTGTTTAGGTAATAGCAGTAGCTACTGCTTGATACAATTGCCAATAGTATGGCAGAGGTGGAGCTCTGGGCTGTAATGCAGCCAGTGACAAGTTACCATGATGTCACTGCAAACCAAGCACGTGTCACTCTACACTGCTGCTCTGTGCAGAAAACAACAACTATCTGTCTTTGCTTCTTGGTATCATTGCATTTTCCATTATTGGTCTCACGTACATAAGAATGAGTCACACCAATCACAGTCCAAACAAGAGTGCTGACAGCCTCAGAAAATACAGCTCATGGACAGAGAATGAAAAAGTTGGGTTTGCTTGGTCCAAAGGAAAGAAGTTCCAGAGAAGCACAAACAGAGGCACCAGCTGGATCAAGAGGCTGCGCTGTGTTTTGGACTTCCCTGAAGGAAAGCAGTTTCACTTGCAGGAAGCCACTGGTACAATGCATCTCAGGTATCAAAAACCACTAACAAAGAGACAATTCACATGGCAGCAGGCTGCTGCTGCTGAACCCCAGCTGTGGTGTGACCCCACCGTGGGACAAACCCACAACCACGGCGTGAACCTCCTGCCCCCCCGATGTGCGTGAGAGCACTGAGATTCTGCTTGTTTCTCATGCTTGTAGAAGTCAAGGACAGCTGTGAATGTTGCCCTGTTTTGCCAATCTTCAATCCTGCAAAGACTTGCATACCAAGATAATAATAMAAGTTGCCTTCAAGGAGATGATACAGTACAGAAAGTTAAGCASGTGTAGGATTTCTTTTCAGGATGGGAGCCCCACAGCATGAAAATAATATTGTCTAAATGCTTCTCTAGTTGATAGAAAACTAAATTWATTAATGTTTATAAAGCCTTCTTTGATGAAAGCTGTTACAAAATGCACTGTACAATTATCTGGTGGCTTAAAATGTGGTAATTTAATATAGTTAACAGGGTCCCTGAGGAAATCCAGCATATTGTTTGCTGAAATCTCTATCAGGGCATAACTGAAACTGCTGTAACAAACAAAGGAAGCTAACAAGGAGTCTAAAAGAGCTGCAGTACATTTAAAATTACCAGATAAATTTTCAAATCTATCATTATCACTACTTATTTAATCAATCTTAATGATTAAATACAATGATCCTATCTTGCTACACAGAAAGCAAGCACACAGTTTCCTCCTGGACAAGCTCATCAATTAGAAAACAGTCAAGTGTTGCAAGAGATACTGTTCCCTTCTAAAGGCTGGCTTTGTCTAACRTTAGACTTTGGCAATTACAAAGTGAATGTGTTTTGGTAAATCAAAACGTTCAGGGACAAAAAAGGGATTAAGGTTTCCTCCAATAATTTGGTGTCAACTTCTGTTAAACTAGCTAGAGGAGGAGCAGCTGACTGAGATTAAATACAAGAAAATAAAGAAATTAAAACTGATCCCCTCACTTTGACTGCTCTCCCAGGCACATTTTTCCTCTACTTTTCAGGCAGTGCTTCCCCATGTCTCCCTTGTTTGCACACTGGGCTCAGCCTGGACTCCAGCTGCACACAATAATCTYTGATTACAATACAGCCCAATCCAACCCTGGGGCAGGATTTTTCCTCCCTGCTTTATCTCACCTTTAAAGTGCTTTTCAGAATTCGCAGCTGGTGCAGTTTTTCATTGACTACTGGATCGCTACATCTCTTTATAAAAGATTTCTTATACTCCAGCTTAGTGGAAATCCGGTGCTCTCCTAAAGGAGACAGGCTGGCCTGCTCCAAGGCTCTGTACAAATCTTGCAAGGAGTCTGCTGTTTTTTCCTCTATAGTTTCAACTGTAATGAGACAAAGGGGAAAACAAAAAAAGGAAGAARAAATAGAGAAAGCAACAATGTATCATTAATGTGATTACATGAAGACCTATCAAAAACCTTTGCCAAATGTTTAACAGGTTTRACTAGACCATAAAGAGAATATTTCACACCTCCTAAGTCCCAGAAAAGAGCACTGCCACTGCTCCTTCTTGCTACTGCCTTCACAAGAAAGGGAGAAAAACTTTCAAGAATGTCAAAACTTGATAAGCAGAGAAAGAGGGGAAAAAAGAGAAACAGTGTAAGGTGCAGTAATRTTAGAGTGACTTACTACCAGAAATCAGATTTCTGGTACTGCAGTTACATAGTTCTGGTGACTTCCTTGTTACAAGCAGAGGAAGCCCTGGAAGGATCCTGCTAAGGAGCCCATCAGGGATCACATCTCAGACTGGAAGTGCTGATAACAGCACTCAAGAATATGTGATGGTGGCCCTGGAATGACATGTCCTAAGAAAGCCCACTTATTTTTGTCTCTTATGTCTGATACTCAGTGGTGTAGTCAATAGTCAGTAATGCTGTCACTTATGCTGGTCTGTTACTTTACTATTACCTCATGGTTCAGCAGCAAACTAGAGACTAAATATAAGTGCACAACTGTGACCTGGCAGCATGGCAAAGCAAAACAGAGCTGTTTGCATTATAGTTTGGTTTAAAAAAAATCAATATTTATTATGTACTATATCAAAATACAGAAATGTGAGAAGTATTTATTTATTACAGGTTTAAAATATTTGTTCTAACTAGAACCAAAAGCATTTAAAAATAAAAAAATTAAAAAATAAAGGTTTTGCTTCTTTAAAAATAAAACCAAGCAAAAGCTGGGCATGAAGTGTTACTCTGATATGAGCATTTGAAATGCTTCACTCAGAAAACATCAAACCACTTCAACCTTCCAGACAATGTTTCCCCCAGAGGAWACTCTTCAGTGACTCCATACAAGCTCTGCAAGCACCAGTGCAGCCAGGATTAGCAGAGCGGGGACCAGGAGTGGCCAGGGCAGCCCTTGGGACAGTGTTGGCTGTGTCCCTTAGCTCTGTCCCCGCCGTCCCTTGCRCACTGACACACGTTCATGCAGCACCCAGGCACTGCCTGCAGCCTCCTGGCTGCTCTCAGAGTCCTGGGGATCCCCCAGGCACTCCTGGCTCTCACAGTGGTGCCTGTGCTCTGGCCCAAGGTGCCTATGGCCTCAAGAGGCTTTCCTAGAAGCCCTTGCAGGAAGGCTGCTTGGTTCCAAGCATTAGCTTCACCCTGTGACTGACCCAAGACAGTGATTTCCAGTGGCTGGAAGTTTCCCACATCCAGAAGTACCCTTCAGTAAAGAACCCCAGTGTCCTCAGGGGGTTAGAGGGTTTCTTATCAGTCATCACGAGAGAAGACAGTTTGTGTTTGGAAGTGACATTTTTAGTCCATCAAGAGCTACCTGAGGCCACTTCCCATTTGAGCCCATACTATGCAGAGGGCAACAACTCTCCTCGGGCTCAGGCAAGAACTCCAGAAACCCAAATCTTTTCACCCCATCACAAAAAGTGTTTGCATTTGTACAGATCTTTATACAATCCAAGCACTTTGCAAGCAGCAACTAATCTTGCTTCATCTCTCATCAGTTTATTCCTTTGGCCTTTTAGAGGGCAAATGTTTTTAAAGCACACATTTTACATTTTTATTAAAGAGATATGGAAGTGGATATGGAATGATGGATATGGATATGGAAGAGATATRGAATGGTTGGAGACTTTTTATTGATGGAATTATTTTGAGTCTGTACAGAGCTCCCTAAATCATCCCAGCCTGTGCTACCCTGCTTGGTGAGCTGGGTTCATCACTGTCAATGGTGGCCAGAACTGAAATAAAATAGAAATGAGATGCTTTTCTCTTTCTTGTAATTTTCTTTCTTATTAAAACTAATTAAACTATATAAAACTTATTAAAACTAAATCTAATAGGCTAAAGGGCAAAACATTCAGTAGCTGAATAATTAGAAAGTGGTTAAAATCTTTTGTGGTCTTGATTTTTATGCTTTCTTAAGAAGTCTATGCAGCAATGAGGTCAGAAGTTTGGGATCTCCCTATCAGTTCCTATTGCTGAATGCTGATGTCCACCAGTCTGACAGCTGTGGAAGGGGAGTGATTTGCTAAAGGGCAAAGGGAAAACTCCCTCCTGGTCTGACACAGGAGGATTTGACACCTGTTTCTCTCTCTCTCCTCATCTCTTGCTATGCAAGGCAAAAGAGATCCTTCMTCAGGTGTCTCTTCCCCAGCAGCATTGCCAAGGCTGGACCCTGACGGGATTAGGACAGGATGAGCACTTTGATTCCACACCATCTAAATTCACTTTGCTAGAGTGATCTAGAGCCTGGATTGGCAACCAGCCACCACACCCAGGCTTGCCATGAAAAACCCATGGCTTCCTAAAGCAGAGCAACTGCCAGCCAAGGCACAATACAGCACTTGAGTTCAACCCTAAGGGTCAACACTGAATGGCAATGCCTTTAACAAACCTGGATGGCAACATGGCCCCTGTGACGATAAACCCTGCGCCAGGGAGAATGTCCTGCCCTCCCTCCCCACGCTGCAGGCCTGGGATCTGCATGGCTGGTGCTCCTCAGGGCTCATCCCCTGGGACAGGCTCCACGTGGGCTCAGAGGGAGTGGGGACACAGGACTGCTGCCCTCCCCTGAATGGGAACAGCTCTGACACTGCTCGGGGAGGGCACAGGACTGTGGGGCAGGACGCAGGCTGCGCTGGGCTGGGCTGGGCAGCAGAACTCTGACAGGAGGTCTCTGGAAGGCATCAGAACATCACCTCCACAGGCYGGGGCTGCCTCCCCCACACTCTGTCACTGACTTGGTGATGTCACTGCRACCAGCACGTCAAAAAGGAGACAGGATTTCCTAAAGAGGAAAGAGGAGGGAAGAAAAACAAATCCCTTCAATGCCTTGCTGCTGCTGAGGCTGGGAGAGCTCTAAAGAGGGCAAGATGCCTTGTTCACCCATGGTGGGGGAGAGGGCAGTGGGTGGCATGAAAACACATCCCAAGCCCTTAATATTTTCCAGAGAAATGCTGAAGGTGGTGCTGCTGCTCTCAATGGCTCTCAGTAGGCGGGAATGAGATTACACACACACAGCTCCCCTCCCTCAGCCTTCTGCTAGAGCCTTTGATTGATTTCCTGTAGGTGTTGGTGAAACCCTTGGCACCATAAAGCATATGAGGTATTCTGTTAGATACAGAGCTGAGCTTAAAACATATTTTCTTTTTTAAAATTGGTGGATTTGCATGCAAGTCTTGCTTTTACAGCATGGCTGTCTCGTTAAGGAAGAATAAAACCTCTGGTAATGTTTTGTTTAAGTAGAAAATGTGGCCTAATAGGATTTGCAGGTGACCTCAGACCAGCAGCCAACACAACAGTTGTTTTTCACACTCATTCAGCTGCTGAGTAGGGGGTTGCATCTTCCCTKTTTCTCTGAGTGCACTGCCAGGGCACAGTTTCCACATACTGCTGAAAAGCAGGGTGTCTTCTCTAAAGCTGTAATTTCGTCCCCTGCYCCACAGAAGCCTGAACAACTCTGTAACTCAGGATCAGAAATAAAGCTGCAAAACTGCAACACATGGGATCTAAATCTGGTGAGAACCCTGTCTTCCAAATGCAAGAATATACAGGTACTGAATTTTGTAACAAAGAAGCTCCTGCTGTCTTCAGGTGAATGCAAAGCTATTTGCTTCAATTCTGGAGACAATGAATACATTTGTCTAGTAAACATTGTGTTTACTATTATTTTTCACTATTCTGCTTTCTATAGTAAAAAAATTTCTGAACTTTTTGTACTTTGCCCTCAGTTCTTAGAAGGCAGTAAATATTTGTAACTACTTTTACATTTTCTCAGGAGAGAGAGATGAAGATTATGGCTGAGTAGGTGAAACTCCAACAGGTTTGGGTTCTTGGCATTCAGAAAAAAACTGGAGGGACTTCTCATACTGTATTGCCACGTGCTGTTGAGAAGAGCATGCACCAAACTCRGTGATGTACCAAAGTGTAATCACCTCCTGGCTCTGTTTGGCAATTCATCTTTCCATTATTTCCCTCTTATAAACCAAGATAAGGTACTTCTGTGAAAAGTGACCAGAGAGAAAGTTACCATTGGTATTTACATGGATCAAGAGATGATTGGTCTGTGTAAACTGATGATTCAGGAAGATGGTACTGAATTAGAACCCTGTAGAAGGTCACTGCAGCCCAGCTGGCTAACACACTGCTCTCTGGACACAGAGAATCTCTAGGCACACACTCCTCATAAATCTGCTCTAAATATATGGAATAACCTCCAGCAGTTTTCAGTGGAGGTCCCTGCACTTCTGTGATTCACTTTTCTGCTAAAGCTCAAGCTGCCAAAATCTTGCATGGTTTTTATCTTTCAGTGAGGTACCAGAGGAGCCCATGATTCCACGTGGGGCTGAGTGAACAGAACTGCCTATGTAAGGACAGTTAAATTTTGTCACCTACCCTGCCAACAGGGTCATGTTTTTCAAGGACCACAGCTCTTCACTGGGGCCCCTCAGGTCTTTGCCAGTGCCTCCAGACACCRCCCAGGCTCAACCCCGTTGCCTTTAGACTTCTCATCCTGACTGATGGACACCACTGCCATCCTGATGGAATTCTCCATTTCCCACTCTCCTCTTTTCTGTTTGCTGCCTTTTCTGCTCAGTGACGCACTTTCCTTGGCTGTGCAACTCCTCTCACACACGCCCACTCCTCTCCTTGCAGTCAGCCCTGCATTTGAGCAGAAGTGCCACCYTCTGCAAATCCCCAGAAAGCCAAGCTGCTGTGAAGTCTGTGACAGGAAAAGAACAAGGCACAGTCAGACTGAAATCTCCAGGCTCCACTGAAATTCAAACTCCCATTTTCACTCCTTTTGGTGAGCTCACTCCCTCTGGCAGAGGAACCAGCTAACCTCAACTTCCTCACGATATTAAGGAGGCCATTTTATTAGGATCCATTCTTAAACAGCTGCCACTTTGTTTTCTCCCTCCAAATCCCAAAGATTTGATTCCAATTTGAAAGCTWCACATTTTTGCTTCACCTTTTGTGCAGGGGAGGGAGGCATTTACCTCAAGTGTCCCAGAGACTCTCTGCAAGTGACAGTAAATGCAGTAAATACTCCCCCAAAACAAGAAGCATCCCAGGCCTCTGGGAAATGGTCTCAAGTTAGATAAAACAGCCTTGGGTGCAGAAACCTCTGGRTGKTTTTTTTTTCCCTYTGCCTTCTTGACCCTGATGTGTCTATGTTGGGGACAGACACACTGGTCTGCCACAAGCTAACTGATACAATCTCAGCAGCAAGAAAGCAAAGATTTGTAATCCTTCTGTGCCACAGCAGCTTCTCTCTGCCAGGTCTAACAACAGAGACCATCAAACCTGCCTGGGCCTGCAGTGGTTTCACTGACAGGGAGGCAGAGAAGCACACAGAGCCCTGCAGAGCCCTTGGGAAGGGGCAGCTCCTGCAGCACACAGAGCCCTGCAGAGCCCTTGGGAAGGGGCAGCTCCTGCAGCACACAGAGCCCTGCAGAGCCTTTGGGAAGGGGCAGCTCCTGCAGCAGCTCTGCAGCCCCAGCTGTGCCAACAGGCAGACAAGGGCTGTGGCCAGGGCGTGCCACAGCCTGGCTGGGCTTGCAAACCCCAGGAACACTTAGCAGAGAGACTGAAGGGATCTCCCTAGRTACTAGATACAAGATGAAAAAGAAGAAGGATGAAAGGAGAGTGGATGTGGATTTTAGCAGTGTTGCAGTGGAGGGGAGAAAAGAAATCTTCCAAAGCAGCAGCTGGTTTCTCAGTGCAAAGCCTAAACCCATCTTTGCTGCTGGTCAGGTTAATCATTAAGAGTCCAAACTGCCCAAGAGTGAGACATACACAAATGCTTCTAATACAAAGACTCAGGAATTAATAATTTTTAACATTATTTAGATGGCTGGCTGGCAGACTAAGCTATGTATTTCTTTCCCCCCTCTCCAAGCTAAAAGGAACAAAGTGGTGAAATCAATGTAAGGCTTAAAGGAGATGGTGTCTGCACAGCTGTGGCTGTGCATGATGTCACTCCTGCACAGGTATGGGGGGAGCCACAATGACAGGGAAAGTCAGCTCCTGCTAGGAAAATGTTACAGGTCACATCYCTAATTACTGAGAAAAGGAAGAAGCAACACAGTATTTAAGCCTGGCATGGTACAGCAGGCAGGAGGTGCAATAAAATGCAGATCTACATGGAAACAGCAYCTAATCATCTGCTCTAAGTAAATTAGAGCAATTTCCCTGCTAAAGTACAAAGATAGCTATGCTGTGTCCTATGCCACTTTMAAATCAAGGATATGTGATTACACCTGTAAACACACACACACACATACACATTTATATATATATGTCTGGACATACACTCACACACATGAGCATATTAATGTTTTCTACAAGTGAAGAAAAGTTTAAGCAAGCTGAGTTAAAGCTAAATTAAAAGCAAAATGGGGGCTTCTTGAGCAGTACCCAGTCTTTGCAACCCTTCTCTCTGGTATTGCTTCCCCTTCCCTGCCTTYCTCTGATTCATGTAATCCTCTGTCCTTTCTGCCCCTGTGTTTGTAAAAATGCAGGATTTTCCCAGAAGTCTTGAATCAAGGAAGGGAAGAGCATTGTTTAGAAACAAGCTTTGATCTATGTGTTTGGTGAAACTTCAGTAGCTGGAGGATCATTAAATTTTATATTTATTGAATTTATTATTTTATATTTATTCAATGCAGGTATTAAATCTGGATTATATATTTCCTCTAAAAGGGAAGTATTTTTGGTTACCAAGATAGTTGTACACTGTTTCTATTCTCTCCTGTTACATAAACCTGCAGACAATGAAAGATACTCCCTAGGGAGGGTCCTCACTGAAAGCACCAACACAACAGAGTCCTGCACTTGCTGGAGTTTTGCACCCTGTGGTACCAGCCTGCTTCTCCTCTCACATGCATGAGCATAAATTGGGTTTCTTGAAATACAGTGAACTGTGCAAGCAAGTGGAAAACTCATCTCCCAAATGCCAGATATCTGAATGTGTTTCAGGCATTTTCCACTACAGCCAAGTTCAATGCCAGAATCAGGGGGGTACCATCTTTTAAAAGATCTAGCCCCAGCCTCTGCCAGGCCTGACAGATGCCRAGCCTTTGCTGTGGCACCAAAGGTCTAATTCTTATTGGGAACTACTTATGGCACTAGCAGTTTTCTTTTTGGGTCAGTAGATCCCTGAGAATCTCTYTTCCACTGGAGTCACCTTTGTGGGGATGTGTGAAGGACAAGCCACGGCCCCAGAGGCCTCCTGTGCCCCGCTGGCTGCAGTGTGAGCGGGCAGGTGGAGCACGTCCACAGGTGCAGCCTCCACCCGCACGGGACACTTGGGCTGCTCTTGCTCTGAGTCCCACACCCACCTCATCCACATCTCTTCAGCTTTCCACACAACTGGAATTGCTTACTAAACATAGCTGGCACGAAACTGAGCACAAGGACAAACCTTGGTGTCTGTCCCTGCAGATCTGCATTGTGGAGCTGACAGTGACATTCAGCCATTTCTGACATGCCCTGAGCAGTGAAGTACAGGTGCCAGCTAAGGGGTCACTGTGTCAGTGAGAAGGGGCACAGAGAGGCAATAATCAGCTTTTTCTGCTCATGCTGCCCCTTGACAGCTCCTGCACACCTCAAATGAGCATCTGTAACTCCCTCTTTGCTCACAGTCCTGCTCTTTCATGAGGTTATATTGGTGGGCATAAGAATGAAGACACTCCAAAGCTTCCCAAAGTAATGGAATTCTGATCAGTGGCAGAGCTTTTTTGCAGTAGGGTTATATTTGCATCCTTTCTTGGTTTTGGATATGGTACTCTACTCATTAAGCTGCCTATGAAGGCACCAGTTTAACCTTAAACTGCTGATTTTAGTGACTCTCTGGGAGAATTTTACACAATGAAATAGGATATCCTGACATTTTTCTGTGCCACACACTGATATAAGTGCTGTTTAATTTTACCACAAGCTATCAATGCTGAAGTGAAATAAACACACCAATCCCACTTTGATGGTACACTTCCCCTTGGGTCTGCAATTCAAAAAAAATAGAAAACTTGTATTTATGAGGAAAGCCAGGAGCTGGAGCAAACTGAGCAAAATTGCTAGACATGCGGGGATTCTGTAGCTCTGGAGCAGGATGAGGAGTTCCCTACAAATAATAATTCACAAGTAATATACAGAAGCAATTACTCCTTGAGGAAAATGCTGGTATTACAAACCTAACCTAAGGTTGCAGCACTCAAAGTTGTGAAAGGTTAAGTGACAAATGATACGGACCCAGCAACATTACTTACCAGTCAGAATCAAGCCACAGTCACGCTCGCACAACAGCAGTGCCTGGCAAGGCTTATGGGATTGATACCTGAAAGCAAGCCTGAACAGATGGGGGACACGTTCCTGGGGAGCAACACCCACCCTGAACATGAACTCTACCTCAGGCTACACCCCAAGTTGCTTCTTTGTAGCACCGAGAGTGGAGTTTTGCAGAATGCATCACTAAGGAACTGCAATTCTACTTTCAACATGGGAGAAACATTAGTGTGGGCAGGTTAGCTGAATGTCTGCCTCAGTTACCTCTGTAACCCACTGTGGTCTGCTAGGGAAGCACCTCCTGAGGCCTTTCTGAAAGAGGCCTGAAATACTCCTGTCAAGGTTTGATGCTGGCAGAATGCCAGTGCCCCTACGAAAATACTTTCTCCTTGGTTTCTGGTGTGAGATGTGACCAGGAATAAGCAAAGCAGGCTCCTACTTAGAAATAAAGAAAACAAAACTTTTTTAACTACACTACAACTATATATAAAAAGGAACACACACAGGAAAAATGAAAACCTTACAAATGCATTTCCTCCGCCCCCCACTAAATTTCTAACACATCTATCTCTCAAATCACCGACTCTCGGTCCATCACCACCCTGYAGATAATCAATTCTCCATTCGTCGACGGAGAAGAGTCTTTCTTGTGCTATGGTGACCTCTTCCTTTCATGTCTAATGCTCTCACTACAGAACACGGACCAGAGCTGCTTCTAGGGTCGTTTTTTAAGGATGCTTTGTCTCGATCTAAAAAGGGCACAGTCTCTCTTTTGGGACACCTGTGCCTCTCAAATTTTTTCACTTCCTGGGGCTGAGGGGTACCAACAATCAATCCTCTTGGTTCTGAGGCATTGCCTCCCCCTAGATGCAATTTCTGTATCACAAGGAAACATGGTTCTGTTCATGCCTATACAAAAAGAGTCCAGCAAAAAGCTACTCCATTATCTCTTCTTACTTAAGGTTCTTCTCTATTCTTCCTACATCTCTCCCTTGCCCAGACCTTCAACACTTGCTCATTTCTTTCTTTATYTTCCACTCTTATCTCTCTTCTAGGAAGGGTTAATGTTCTGTAAAGTTTTCATTGTCTAAAAAAGGGGTTAAAAACTCTTACAAGTGGCCAGACACCTTCTCGTAGCACCCTCCCCTYCTCTGCAGGCTGGGCTGTGTGGCCTGCACAGGATAGCAAATTTCAAGATAACAGTCTTAGGCACAGGCTCTCTCTTTCTCTCTCTGTCTTCCASGGAGGGAGATGGGGCAGGCTGCCTAGTGCTTCTCGGTGCTCTTCCACTCTACCCTTCCACCCCTCAGGGTCAAGCCTACCTCTCACGGCCGCGTGGCTTTTCCCCTCCCCCTGCCYAGCCAGCAGCTGGGCCAGGGGAGAGACTCGAATTCTTCCCGCTGGAGACCCAAGAGAGCTTCCTAAAGGCCTGCTCTGCTTTTTAACACCTGTGTTCTCAGAGGCGTATCCAATGTCTCCAGTGGCTACACTAGGTGTCAATATTAAAATCTGAACACCTATTAGTGATCACAGCATATTCTAGAAAACCTAGTTCCTGTCAAACCACATCAACTCCCCAAAATGTTATCCCAGAAGATGACGTATTTATTGAGATATTCAGATTTATTAATGGATTTATAACTGCACATTATGATAGCTGCACTGATTAGATTCCAAACTAATTAAGCTGTGCCCTGAGTTACATTTTAATTATGCAGGGCACAACACTGCCAAATATTAGACACCCCCCATAAGCTGCTGAATGCCCATCACACCCCCATGGTCTGTAAGCACCACATGGAGTTCAAGGTACCTTTCAGGACAACAGCTATTGCTGTGATGAGAGAAATGCAATAATTCCATGTGGCTCTTCTAGATACCACTCATGTCACCAGACGTCAAAATGAACTTGTGAACATGTATGAACCTCAGCATAAAGTGCTCTCAAAACTGGCATGAGAGTGGTCACAGCAGAAAGGTCCATTCCCCACCCATTGGGCAGAATGTCCTTGCCACAAAAGGAACAAGAGAAAGGAACTGAACATCAGCCCTGACAGACGATGGTTATGCAAAAGCAAGACAGAAAATTTGCTGGCTTATTTCCTTTATTAAGCCCAAAATAACACCTTTAAAAAATCCTGACTTCATGAATAAATCAAATGCCTTCATTAAAGAAACATTTACTGCCATTTTCTATACTTTATTTTAAGGCATACAGAAAAATATTTAACAAATGTGTATGCAATTAAATGCCAGGGACTGCTAATTACAGCCCTTCTGAATGCCTCTGCAAAACAAAGATACTCAATACAATATGTTAGAAAGGGTGGGGAAAAGAAAGAGAGGAAGCTGAAGACAATCTAATAGGCGTTAGTGCAGATATATGCTGGCCTTTGGCTACAAGCAGCAAATAAGCCATCAGTGTTACCCCAAATGGCAGCCAAAGGACATTTTAGAGTCACATCCTTGCTTCTGCTTCTCTAATTCATTTCCAGAACATTTCACCTCTAACTAATTATGGAATTTAATGACAGAATGTAAAGGACTGGCTGGGATTGCAGGCCATTCCAACAAGACTTTAATCACATATCCTTCAGGTTGCAGAATCTTTATGTACTTAGCAGTGATTTATCATTCCTGGCAGAGGCAGGTACTTCAAAGGCAACCTTATATAAAAAATAAATTCTGCCTTTGCCAAGCATTGGAAAGAGCACAAAATTAAATTTTAAAATCAATTCCTACAGACAAACTCAGAGAGTCTGTCTATCTGGCCAACAGGCAAAAATTTATGACAGTACAGTTTTGTAATCAATAATAGCAATACAGTGCATGTTTCTGATTAGAAAAAATTAAAGATGCCAAAACAACATTGCTAAATATTTAGGCTGTTTTGTGACAGTCCCATTGAGCAGAAATATAAAACATGCATTTTGATGAATTTCCAACTAATTTATGTCATACTATACTTTTTATTTTTCAAAAAAAGAATATTAAAACTATTATAAGCTTTGTCACCTGCTGTAAGGCAGAATGATGTAATTTTATTCACTGCACATTTCCTGTTTGTGAGGCAAAAAAGCATAATTTACTTCTTTATAAAAGGGAAATATATATATAACTATATATATATATAATTTTATTGGTATTAACATAATGCAATACCATACATTGAGCAAACAGAAAGAAAACATTTCAAAATACATTTTTTAAAAGTATCTCCCCGTAAGATAGTATGAAATATCAAGTAATTAGCATTAACATTATTACAATACACCCTTAGCCAAATATATCAAGGAAAATCCACATTCTAATCACAGAGATAGAGGCAAACATCAACCCATAGGGGACTCAGAACATAATGATAAATACAATATCTGAATCTACTTTGAGTGACATCCAGACAAATACTGGCCCCAAAACAGCCCTCCAGAGTCTGGGTGTTACACAGAGAATACTTTGTGCCTGCTTGGCCAGGCAGCATCACTCACATGTTTTAGTCCTAGAAGATAAAGAGGAACCAAAGATTTAACTGCAGAGTCTAATAAATCTCAGCGTGAGGTATCTTCTCCGTCACCGTCCGAACGAGTGCCAGTGTACCCTCTGGGAATTCAGTACAAACCACTGGATAAATGGAAGTCTCTGAAAGGTCTGTACATACCTCCACTTGACAGAATACACTTAGTTTAGCATGACACAGTAAGGAAACTTCCTTCACTAACGTGATGCACGCTTAAATGACACGACTCTGTCTGGTTGGCCTGAATGGGTTCACTGGAGTTCAGTACAAGCAATGGGAAATTACAGTTACCATGGCTGAATCCCTCTTTAATTCCTCGAGGTGTGCAGAACAAAACTGAGTGACATCAAAGCCCTTCCCCTGCCAAGACCCTCTTCCCCTTCAGTTCTCCTGTGCGGGGGGCAGTATTTTCTGCAAATGTGCTCCATGTAGACTGGATCTGATTTTGTGCCTAGTCCCACTGTGGAAAGGGTGCATTCTTCAAAAGACTGGCCATGCCCTTTGACACCTTCCTGGAGGCCTCATATTCAGGCATGTGGTTGTCTATGCTTTAACAGGTCTGTTCTCTGTTATAAACATCAAAGTTATTCAAGAAGAACTGACTTTCTGAACGGAGGCCATTAGGTTGCTTGCAAGAGGCTGAAGTTGAGTCTCCGTCGTGCCAATTCTCTAATGATAAGTTTATCAACCTTTGAGTCCAATCGGTTCAGTGCCAAGAGATGTGGTTCCCATTTGACATGGAGAGGTGCTATCAACTCTCGCAGTGTATTAGCCTAATATGATAAAGCAGTGATACAATATGTTGAAAGATCGGTGATGTGCCATTATTTCCATATCATATTAGTAAATTAGAAATACTATCATGCAAACAAGAGCAAATAGCAAATCTGGCATACAGTAGCAGCACTACAGAGCCTTTCTAATCTGCATGCAGCGATGCTCGTGAGGACAGAGACATGGCACTGTTCTGCTATTACACCTCACTCCATTAAAATATCCATCCCTGATGCAAAAGAGGTATTTAGGGCAGAAAGTTATATATTCTCTTTTTGTAGATATGTTTTTTTAAAAAGAACAGAACAAAGACCAATTWAAAAAACYCCAAACAACCCACAAATAAAACAAGAGAACAATACACATCCTAACCAACTTAGTTGGTTTTCTCCATGTTGAAGACACATTAGCTCATTTGGAAGCACTGGGAAAGGGTCACATGAATGAGGAGAATGGAAGCAAAGAATGTGCCCCAAATCCACCAAACGTGCTACAAACACAGAAAAATATCCTGGTGGCAACTTATGCGAGAACTAGAAAAAGAGGTGGCACAACACAATCTGGCTCCTTTCGTTCTCCTAGCTGACAGTCCAGCGTTGTGCAATGTTGGGTGAAGGATAAGATACAGAGCTAGGAGATCATGTGATTTTGCAACCACACTGACATTACACACTTCCATAAGCTAGGGCTTGAGAACTCGAGAATCTTTGTGGACCTGTGTTAGCAAAGAAAAGAGAAAGAGAGAGGTGGAATAAACAGCATACAGCTAAATTGTTTACTTAAGAGTTTCTGTGTGGATATGCAGTCTCTGCACAGGCAGTTTCAAAAGCCTGGCTGTGCATTCCCTATTCTATTGCCTACTACACTAAATTGTAATAAAAAATGAAACTCCATGGATCTTAACATCCATTGTCATTTTGAATCCCAGATATGAAAAGCTGGGGGATGTTCTGTGGTTAAAAAAAAACACTTCGGGAAAGAGTTAACTGTGCATAATGTAAAGATGTTCAAACTCATTCCAATTAACTGGTGGGATTTGTTTAACCCCTGTTAAAGAGACTATTCTTTTTTCCAAAAGACAGGATGGAAAGGAAGGAAAACATCAAGCATTGCCATTTTTATTCTTGCGCATATCACAAAAGGTCTGGAAAGCAGACAAGAAATATTTTCYCAGGGACAGAAAACACAAGGTAGAAAGAATCCCAGATGGAAACATTGGTGACATTTACTCCACACATGGCAGCAATTGGAAAATGGGTTTCAGAGAGGCAGAGGGTGAGCAATGCTACACAAAACTCAAACCCAGTTCAGCCTCTTCTCTATTACTGAGATTTCCTGGGACTCTGTGCGTCAACAAGGAGAGGAGGAAGAAGAAGTGTGAGGAAAACAGTTTATATAACTAAATTCTAAGTATAGCAGTCAAGAGAAACTTTTACATAACCTATTGTTTAAAATAAAAAAAAAACATTAGATTCCACAACCAAAATGAAAAAAACCCCAACCCAATCCCCAAAACCAAACCCCAACCCTCTGACAAACAAAAGGCCAAACCAGCACATTTCAGGACTCATGGGGTGAGGAAAGGGAGACTTTGTAGAGTACAAGAGGGAATGTTTTTCAGATTTCCTCCTGTTCTATACTATGAACAGTTGTAGCATTGAAAATAAGAATCTTTGATTTATTTGGAAAAAGGCACTAAGTGGAAGAGGGTACTGCTGCCTCATAGGTGTCACTTCTGCAGCTTCTGGAGATGCTGTCATCTTATGGGGGTTATTCATACAACTTAATCACTAAGAATTCACAAAGTTTCAAAGGTCAGGCTTTGGCAAAAGAAACTTCCCTCTTTGTGAAACAAGGTGGCTGTGAAATAAAGGAGGGTTACTGAAGTTAAGGCAAGGGCATTATCTWGCAGATGTCCATACCAGCTCTTGCTCATGCCCAGCTGAGTCTGGCTGGGACACATCCTCTATCTGTGGAAGAACTGTGCTACCTTCAACGCATGGTGGGACAGGACTTGTGTCATGTACATAAAAATCAACTAAATTTTACACTAGAAAATTATTTCTGAAAAAAACCCTGCTAGTAAGACACACTTTTGTAAAGAGTATTCCATAATAGTGCTAAGGTTTTATTATTATATAAACTATATAAATTATCAAACACTAATAATTTTTCACTATCCCAGTTTGGATTAGTCACTGTGCATGAATAGCCTTCCATTAACCTCTGAAGGAAGGTAAGTGGTAGCATATGCTTTCCTATTTATCTCAATGTGAATATAATTCTTAGGCACTAGGGGGCTTTTCTAAATAGATTTTCAGTATCATTTACGGATAGTAACTAAGTGTTTAGAAAATCTGCTTTTTAGTAGTAAAAATTATTTTTCCTCATCCTTACAAACTCCACATTTTTTTTCTGTATCACTAACATTAGCAAAATTATTTATCTAAAAAATCTCCAGCATGTGGTTTTGTTTCTAGATAAGGGTTTTAACGTTTGTTTTAAAGGAGAACAAATACAAATAACAAAGAACGAGTAACGTGCTTTTGGACGGATACTTATTGACACTACAACTTATGAAACTCATGAGACTTGCAAACATTTTGAAAAATAAACCAACTGCCATTCACATACAAAAATGAATGTGACCCTGTGAATACAGCAAAGTGAACTTACTGCATTTATCAACCAAATTATGTCTGCATTATGAGTTTTATGGYAAATGACTTCCCCAGAGTGGTTACAGACACAAAACTGCTGTAAATCTCAGCTGATGTGGTCATGTAGGATGTGAGGAATCTTGTACCTGAGCAAACCTGCAGCAGTAGGAGGTACTTTACCCATCTAAAGTGGCGAGACAGAACGCACCTGGGCTGGGATCATCCCACCAAGCAGGACCAAGGGGATGCTCTGCGTGCCTTTTCAGGCCAAGTGTCAAAAGCCAATAAAAATGGAAGCAAAGGGAAGCAGAAAGTTCTCATAAGAGAAATATTTGAGAGTCACAATCAATAAGGTCTCAAAATAGCTCTCACACAAGAAGTCCTATGTAAAGAAAGGGGCACAGAAGGTGTTACAACTCTTTCKCTTTGAGACTGATCTATAAACAAATGTTTAAGGAACACCAGTAGTCACTAATAGGAAGGTATAAAGTTAGGGTTTTTACTTTGATGTGTTTTTTCATAATAAAAAGCACAAGATTTTACCACTACCACTTAGGAGTACACTTTCTTATCAACCTTCACACTATATATTTTGCCTAAACAGACTACAAGGTATCTGGTTATTAAAWGGTATTTTTATGACAACTTCTCTTTTCAAAGAAAGGTTAGGTTGAAGAATAGCAGGTTAATTAACTTAATTTTTAAATTCATACTTAAGTTTTAGAAAATTTCAGACTTCCCATCTATAGTGACCATCAGTGAACCTGTACTTGCCTTTTGAAGATCAACCCTTTCTTTTTTATCCTATTTTGTGTACCTATTTCTACATCTGTCTACATATTCAGGAGAGAAGAACTTTGACTGTAAGCCCTTACCTACTGTCTAGTCCAATACTGAAGCATATCTAGTTATGCATTTTCCCCTAAAGGTAAATCCTTTGCATGAGTGATCAGGCTTCCATCAAGAATGAATGTAMAGGACAGCAGGGAAGAGGAAACCTTCCCCATGTGCCACAAACTGTGACCTGGCTGCCTCTGCTGGAAGCGCACTGGCAGATACAACCTCCTCCTTGCCAGAGAAATGGCTCAAGGCCCTTTGACACAGAGTCCTGGGGAAGAACACCGGCAGATCTGCAAACTGCCTGCTGCTCACTGGCGGGAAGCTCCCACCACCTCCAGGTGTCAGGCAGATGCCACGCAGAGATGAAAAGGAGCTGGTAGAGCCTGGCAGTGAGACTGCCTGAGGAAGGAGGGATTTGGTGACACATCTACTGCAGATCCCCAACACTGTACTCCAAAGCAGTGCCTGCCCACATCATCCTGTGGGAATCCAGTTAGGTATGGAAGCGATAGCAGGAGTCACTCAGCGCTCCTCTGGAGACTGCAGCAAAGGGCACTAAATCAAACAATTCTAATACAGGAGTATGCTGTCTGCAAATAGCAAGTTTCACCTTTTCCAACACCACAATATATGCTTTAGTGYCCCCCATGTCCACACTGAGAAACACCAAGAGCACAAATGCTCCATGGGAAAGCACCATGGTGAGGAACAGGCACAGGGTGTGAGCCCACATGCAACCTCCAGTGCCTGCTCCTCTGCAGGKGCTGCACTGGGTCCCATGAGAACAAGGCAGTGGAAATTACAGGGCTCGGATGGGCAGGCATGTTTCCTCCCACTTAGCACAGTATTTCTAAATTGCAAATGTAACACAGCTCTCCTATGCACWTCATGCATTACAGCTACTGCTAAATAACCCTCTGTCTACCCAGTTCTTCAGAACTAAATAAACTAAAATGTAGCACATTAAATTGCCGAATCACTAACTCTTACTATATTATTATAGTGTATTATATTATATTATTCCTAATTCTGCCCCTATTTTGTCCCTCCATATTAGATATATCTCATGGTTATTCTTATGCTATTCAGATATCTCTCTAATATCTGCAAAACTCTCACCTTCAGCTCATTACCAGGGTCTTACTGGAGTGACAGTGCACAGCTTCAAGATGGAGCAGTTTGAGTGTCATGTCAGAAAATAAGGTTATTTTTCCAGAGTAGTTAATTTTGTAACCATTGCAAAGCAACAGAAAGAGATGCTCCCAGAAAAGGAAGTCCGCTAATTTGGAACATAACCAGTGAGACACAGTTGAATAACCATTTGCAGGGAAAAAAAAAAAAAAAAAAGACCAGCTGGCTGAACTTCTCATAGTTTTATATAGATTTAGAAGGCATAGGATGTAATCACAACTTTAGCATCCCACTGGGCAGTTTATAAATTCTGATAATGATATTAAAATTTCTGCATATTGGCACTCTAATTGCTGGATTACACAGAGACTTAAGTTACATAAACCCATGGGACAAGTCTCACCCAGGAGAAGTCTATGTGACATCCCAAAGACAAACACATGAGGCATATATCTAATGGTGAGATTCCTTTCAATACAATTCTTAGTACYATTGTAAGCTAAAATCAGCCAGGCTATGACTGCAATGGCATATAAAACTCAATTTAATCTACCAACCCTCCTGCATTGTTTAGTCTGAGAACTGCTTGAAAAGCCACGTCCTTGTTTCTTGATCATAAAGCAGGAACTGTAGTTCCWGTCTATCACCCCATGGAAGAGTTAATGTACAACACAAAAATAGGAGCTCTGTTTCCCAWCTAGTGCTTTGGACATCAACCCTGAAAAAAATGCAATGCACTAATTTTTTGCATTGTTATCAACATTTTTTTTTACTAAGGAGTATTTGAGCAGAATTGGTCTCATTATTGTGACAAATTATTGTGTGTATTACTTTATTAATTACTTTTTCAAGATGTGTATTTCTGGAATTTTTTTACATTAACTTATTTAGGGGTTTAAAAGCAGACAGAAACATACTGAATTAATTATGGCATAACAAATTTAAATTTACACAAATAAATTTTTAACTTCAACCAGCCCCTTTGGTTAGAGAAGACTTTAAGAGATAACAATTAYGATATCAAGTAACATGATTGCTTTTTCTGGTGGTGCTTTTTATGCTGGTAACAAAAACACCAATACACTGACAAAATCCCTGGTGTGACCAAATAACACCCAGCAAGACTGTCATGTTCCCACTGCCAGGCTACATCCAAGGGCAGGGCACAGAGATGCTGCCCCTGCCACAGCTGCTGACAGCTGAAGCAACCTGCCAGGCTGGCCTGGGACCCCTTCTCTGACTGGTCAATGAGAGAGGCACAGAGCACCTCAACATTGCAAGTTATGACAGCATGCCATGTGGTTAAAGTAAAACAGACTGAGAAAAAGGTGTGATCTTTTTTGTGCCACATTCAGCTGAGGTTTTTCAGCAGCTTTTGCCAAAACCTCCAATGGGAATGGTGTCAAAACCTACTCTGGGAAAACTGGGGGAGCAGATTATCATTATTGTTACACTAACACTGATCAGGTTGAGATACTGTAATTTAATTTGGGGCCCACTGGAGGGGCACACACACAAAACATGGACTTTACTATTACTGTCCTGGCAAGGCCAACAAGTGAAATGTTGGCACCACTCCTGGCTGGTTGTGCTGTGTTTAACAAAGGTGTTCCCTTCTCCTCTTCTCATGTTCTCGCACGTGTTTCATCTGTCAATCCAACCTGCCTTGACTGTTCCCAGGCAAGAACTATCATTCTGCTCCAACTCTATTTTTGACTCAGTCAGGTGTCTTTCAGGTTTGAGGAGGACCATATTTAGTAACAAAAATGCTATCAGACCTGAAGCCCTCCCTCCTATCAACAACCTGAAATATACTGCATAAAATTAGCACATAAAGAAACTGCTTTTAGAAGTCTTGCTTTTAATTAGTTTGGTTCCCATAAAATAAGACAGGAATCACCTTTCTTTTTCTAAACCAATGACTGAGCTATCTGTGGTGTCTTGAAAGCCCATCAGACCAACACAGAAATGGCCTCCTTGTTTGCCTGGGGAAAATTCCTTACCTATTTGAGAGTATAAAATGAAGAATTAATGATTAAATGTTTCACACCTGTTAGATGCTGAAGGCTTTTACTTTCATCTGATAAATTTAAATTATTTTTTATGAGAATAATTATCTCTGTATAAAAAGCTTGCACTGAAAGGTTTTATGCTAGGGACTCTTCTGACAAGCCAAACATTGCTATGTTATTTGTTAAGGATTTCTTGCATATTTTTAATATGTAAGAGCTGTTTTCAGAGGGGATCCAATTTTTTTCATAAAAAGTCTATCTTAGGCCTTTCATATTCCAAACAATGATAACACTAGTATAATAGGAGAAAATCAGGGTTATCAGGGATTTCATTACACTAAGGATTCCTGTTACAGGAGTCAAATGCTGAAAACATCAGAAGCTTCTGAACTGTATTTTAACTTTAAAGATAGCAATAAATAGCAAATTTTAAACTATTTCAAATCCCTGAACATGCTAGACTGGATGAGATATAGCATGGATAGTACCTCCAGAACCCTGCTAACACAGTATTTTGGTATGCCCTTTAGGAGGGGAAAACCCAGCAAACTGATCAAGGGAGTATGTTGTCATATCACCTTATGTGTTCAAGCTCCTGGCTAAAATCTCCTTCTGAAAACCACAAGGCTGCCATTCATGRAAATGGATGGCAAAAGAGATTTGTCAGACTGGCCAGGAACCTAGACAAAGCTGAAGGATGCCATGCCAGGGTTTCATGGCCATGATGCCCAGCCATGCAGGAGTCCTCAGCCCTCCTTCCCAGCCTTTTCTGAAATACAGAAAGGCCATATTTCACCCACCAGAGACCTCTTGGTGAGAGGGCATGGTGCACCCACTGGTTTTCAAAGAAAGATCCTGATAAAGTTCTTGGTGAACTGGTGATAACCAGTAAGAAGGTACATCTACACTCCCATCAATTCCTACTCTTCCACCAACTCAGGAGGTTTTTACCCTCAAGGACCTCAGCACAGAGGTACAAAGACAKAGATATGAAAATTGCTTCTCTTTAGCTTCTTCCTTCCTAATTCATCCCCAAGCATCTCCAAAACTGCCTGTCACACACTGTTTGGTGAGGTGTAGCTGCCATACTTCTGTATGATGGCACTGTTCCACAGAAAAGATGAATTCTGCACTGAACATATACAGCMCCAATATGTGACTCAGGCCCTGGTTCTGTTCTCCTGCACACCTGACCCCTTCCCAGTGTGGAAGGGCAGAGCCTGGGGGAGACCTGCTGTCCCCCTGGAGGGATGGAGCAGTGCACAGGGCCCACAATCTCCCCACTCCTAAGGTACATCARGCTCCTTTACTGGCAAAAACACCAGAGCTGTGTTGGAGATGGGCACTTCTCAAAGCCTTTTGAGTTGTCAGAAGTGGTGTTCTTTCAAGAGAATGAAAACAGGATCTCTGCAGCTTTCAACTGGAAATGAGAGTGCCATCATCTCAGAATGTGCACGACTACTTGCTAGCTTCTGCTAYCTCATCCAGGTCTTTTGATTACAACAAGGGAAAAATACTTTTAGTTTACTCCAAGTCAACAATATCCAAGGAAAGAGAAATTTTATTAAACTGAGGGCAGCTGTTCCCCAAAGGGCTGCCCCAGCTCTGGGAGCAGCTGGGCACAGGGGAATGGCTGGTGTGAGATGGTGGCTGATCAGGCTGAGGCAAGGAAGAGGAGTTGGAGAAAGGCAGGCGCTGGGTGGGAGGGAGCACCCACGGCAGCCCAGCACTGACACCTGACCCTGGCAGTGCTGCAGCAATCTGCTGGGAGGTGGGGACACATGTGAAATGTAACCAGTTTTACAAGAAACCTCCTGATCTGGGTAAYGATGTGGAGGGCCCAGCCTGCTCTCCGGGCAGCCCCCAGCARTGCCAGTGCCCGGAGCTGCTGTGTGCTCAGCCCCTGGTCCTGCCAACAGCAGCAGAAAGGGCACTGAGAGACTCGAGGAGAAAATCCCTTACTGTGACCACAACTGCTGATTGCTGCATGCAAGGGAATCCAAATGGACCAAAACACCCTGAGATGCCAAGGGAAGGGTCACCTGTAAAAACAGCCACCTTTTGAAAATGGCAGGAAAGAGTGCACTTCCCTCAGGGGATGGTCAGCCAAAGGATGCTTGTAAGGAGGAGTTTCTGCTGTCCACACCMGTCACATGCCTGAGCAAGGGTCCCCGGGACAAGCTGTAGCAAGACCCAGAGCTGTTATGCAGGGATGTATTCCCAGCAATTTCCTACATACTCTGGCTTTGGTTTGCTTAAGTGCTTTTCACCAAAATATCACCACTAAACAAAGAAAATATCATCTCTACAGCCTGAAAAACACTATCATGTAGCTGAGCTCTGTTCTTACCCTGTAACAGCAACCTCCCTCCTATGCAGTTCTCAAGCTGCTCAGTTAGCTATTGTCCTCTGCTATTTTCTTCARAAGCTACATTGTCTTTTTACTTTCTTCTCCTCTGCAGTCTTGTACATGAATAAGCACTACACATTTTTTTTCATGCATTACCAACATCAAAACCAAACCTTTTTCTTTTTTCCCCTATCAGGCAGAAACATCTTATACCAAACAGCTCCCTTTAGTTCTCTTCTTGGATTGCACTTGTTAAAAATGTCAAATCAGCTTCAAAACAGAGAACTAGGGAGGTTTGGCTTCTACCTACATACAAATACAGGAAGTAGTGTAGATAAAGCAGAAACAAAAAAAAAAAAAAAAAAAAAAAAAAAGAGACTAATTTGTGACACTTCACCTCAAAAAGCAGTACTGAAAAAGGCAGAGAAGGGCAGATAGGATTATTGTTGTGCAAAAGGATTTTCCTGCAAGGAATGCATGGTCTAGGGCTAATCAAGACTTCTCCCCTATAAAGAAGGAGGATGGAACAGAAGCCTGTTTTCAAGGACATAAAGGCAGAAAAAAGGTTGGTAATTGCCTCTTCAAGTAACAGAAACATCTGAAAATTTGTGTGCTAGGTTTAAAACTAACTAGAGGAGATGCTTGCCTCTCTAGCCTGGAGTTACAATGTGCAACTCCTTATTGCCACAWAACRGAGCTCAAAGYACTCCTGAGTTCAAAATCCATAAAAATCCATAYTGTGTGGAAGAATGACCTGTCAAGRGTTACAAGAAAGATACCTTTAACTCTCCCTAGAACTATTTTTTAAGGCATGGTTCAAGGCATGGGGAGCTCACCTCTCTGGTACAAGCACTTGTTCTTGCAGGTGACCTTTTAAAATTCAACTAACTCAGAGTCTGATATCCGATATAGAACTAGACAAACCAATGTTTCAAACAATTTTTGCTAAGCTCACATCTGCTGTGCAGAATGGAAATATTAAATTGCAAGATTAAACAGTAAAAATAAAAGGCTCAGTGAATTTTTAATTTTGCAAGGATTTTTTTTTTCAGAATAATGTAGACATCCCTCTTAAAGAAGTTGTGTATCTAGAGTCAGTAAATGCAATAATTTTCCACTATAACGCCAGGACTTGCCATCAGTGCAATGGGCAACTCCAAAGAGTTACAGAGCAACCAAGAATTTCAGTGTATATTATATGACAGATCTATTCAACACCTCTGTGGAAAAATAAGAATATTTAGGTTTTCTATGAAAAAGAGAAGGTAGGAACAGGCAAGAATTGATCTGTTCTGGTTACGTATCTGGTAACACAACAGCTGTTGATGAAAAATGTTGGTGACCACGATTTCCACACTTCTTTGTGAACTATGAATTACAGCAAGAGCACACTCAGCTCAAGCTGAAGATGTTTAAAACAACCCCTTAGAAGGGTGTGCAGAAACCTTGGGGGGATTTCAGAACTGGAAATCCACAGTTAGAAGTCTAAGTGCAGAGAACAACGTCCCCTGCTCAACCTGGAACTACCACAACCATTGGTCTTGGAAGGAGCAACAGAAGTGAGTAAAACCCAGGAGGACCAGAGATGAAGATCTGGCCGTATAATTTCGGTCATTAATAATACTGCTAAAGATAAGCAACATCAGACTAGAGAAATACAAGTCATACAAGGACAAAATAAAGAAACAGCCTCATGAATTTATCTTTTAAAAATTTGACTCTATCTGTATACAGTACAACTGAGAAAGTCATCTGAAGAAAGTCTCAGCTAGTATTTTCAGAAGACAAGAGCTAAGGGGCCAAAAATAACTGTTGTACCAACTAATTATGGACATTAATATTACATGTGCAACTCCTCAACTTAATAATGAGGTTATGCCAGAGTCTCCTCATTGGAAGACAATTTGCACTGAGAAGTATTTCAATGCACTGGCATGATCAATGCACAGAACATGGCCCAAGCACAAAATCCATCGACGTGGTTCACCTTGGCTCAAAACTCTAAGCTGCATAAATCTTTAAAATAAAGGCGAAAGCAGCATAGGTGCATTTACAGTAGGTCGTGCTAAGAAAAGTGTGACATTAGAAACAAAATATTTTAAAACAGGTTTTTTAACTAGGAAAAGATTTATAACACCATCATCCTCATTTATGGCACAGAGAAATAGAGGCTGATGGGATTTTCATTTCAAAACCAATCACAACTTAATTAAACTTGTTCCATAGCTTACCTCACCATTACAGATTTATGCCCTATTTCTAGTCTACTTTTTGCTTCCATCTCACCCCACTCAATTTTGCAACCTCCTCCCCAGCTACCCTGATGTTTCCAATTCCCAAGTACTACAGATCAGACTGCACAAATTGTTTCTTTTCTTTTTCAAGAAAAGGGGTAAATTAGGCCTCCACCACCTTGGGGGTGTGCGCTTTCCTTTGTTCATTGGGTTACTCTCAGCAACCTCCTACTCCCCATCATTTCAGGGAGAAGTGGTACTGAAAAATGCACACAGCCTTCTGACAGCATTTGCAGCAAAGCCAAATCCATGTAGGATATAAAATCTCACCACATTCAACCTCCACTAAATTTCGGGAATAATGAAATCCATGAAGATCCAAGTTCTAGTCTCAAAATTGAAGAATCTAATTTTTACTTCAAGTGATTTTTATACTCTCCTATAAATCCCATGGTCTTATTTAGCCACAACATACACAAGCTTAGGAAAATTGTCTTTTGGGATGGGACAGGCCAAGAAGAAGGTGGCTGACATAGTTCTGAGTTGCATCAACTGTAAAAGCCATTTCCAAACTGTGAGTACTCAAGGCAATAATTTTTTAACTTCATGAAAACACTCACACTTCCTTCCACCTTCTAACAATAGTTCAGAAATTATTGTACCAAAACTTTCAGCCAAGAGTAAACAAGTATTAAACAAATATTCCCAGGAAAGCTAACATGCATCTTTTTTTTCTCTTATTTTACTAAGAAAACATTTTACAGATATTTTACAAATTGTGCAAGGCTTTCATAAAATGAATTTTCTCAACTTCTTACAGTTTGCATAGATACAAGGATAACCTGTTTATGCTTAAGATTCATGATAGCCACTATAAGATATCCTTATCTGCTGGCAGAATTTGTGAACTCAAGGTTAAAACACAAAGTGAGCAGAGAACTCGAAAACTGTTGATTTATTAATCCATAATGCAATAGTGTCTAAAGTGCATTTGTGTTTGTTTGGTCTTTTTTATTAATTTTATTTTTATTCCACAATCTCACAATTTCATAAATCCTGTTAAATTTTCAGTGTCTTGGTAAAATTTTTTTTGTATGGTTAAATTAGTCTAGTTCATTAATAAGTATTTCTAGCCCCTAACATAATCACATGAAACTGTTGAGGATACATTAAGAAACAGGATACTAAATACCTACATCATATAGTGACAAGGAGAAGGTAAGCAGAACAATGTAAAAAAATTATTAATTCGGTCTTGGATAGTTTTACTTCGGAGTGTAAAATTTAAATTGAATTTTCCCCAGGCTCTTTACAGTCAGAAGTAAATAAATAAAACTTCTCTCTTCTGTCTTCTAAAGAAACAGAAACCAGCAACTCCAGTTGTCTTTAAAGCCATTACAATAAAGTTAGAAATATACATGTTTTGCTGTAAAATTATGTACATATACTTAGCTTAATGAAAAAAAGAAGAGAATGTCTTGAGAATAATTTTTCTTTTTTAACTAGAAGTTTAAAATAAATGGCAGGACACATTCTAGCAGGGAGGAAAGAACAAGAACTCTCAGAATAATCAGTTTCAAGCCTTTTATAGATTTAGTATGATTTTTAGATTGGCTTTCAAGTGTGCACATTAGTACAACAAAAAAATCTCACTTTAATGGCAAGTGTAGAAGGTATTGAAATACTGTTATGTGAATTCTAAACCAGATTTTACTACTTTTACTACAGGAAAACACTCTCTAATTGTGTCTCATATTCACCATCTCTCAAGTATTCCATAAAGAGCACTTGGCACATGTAGGAAGCCCCTCTAACAGGGGATTCTGGCATTGCCAAGCCCCTGGGTACCACGGCAGGAACTGTTCCTGAGCCTCCCCAAACCATCCCTCCTCACTCAAAATCTGAGCTCCTTTCAACATGGAACTAAAAGCACAAGGATCCCCAGCTGAGTTTCCTTACTCTCATTAGCAGTGCTGGGTAAAGAGATGAGAGTGAACTTCCTGCCCTTGCCACTGCCTGATCTCTGTCCATTCCTGAATTTAAAACCAGGAGAAATCTTCTAAGTGAGGCTCCCTTCATTTTGCTTCCTCCTTGGGGCCTGTAAATAACTCATGATTAAATGAACGTTTCAAAAACTGGCTGAAAGATGGTTTAAATTGAAGTTTTTTGGCAGCCTCTCTCCCCTCTCTCTGATGGTGATAACAACTCAAATACTTTTAAAAGAAATCAGTGTTGATAGTCTATATTCCAACAGCCTGAAGTTTATCCCTCTGGAATCCAGAAGAGAAGAGATAATGAGCTGGTATTATTTTGTGCCAACAGTACTCAAAAAGTGAAGCCAGAAAGCAAAAAATCTTGCTCAAAATGCAGTAATTTTCTTCATGTAAATACAGTAATATCCTGCCCAGCACTTTTTTCATGTTTTGTTCATAAAATCATGGTATCTAATAGCACCACACTAGTACAAGGATGCTGAACTGTTAACTATCCAACAGATTTCAAAACTTGCAAGTTTGAGGTACAAAAGGAGACAAAAAATATTTACCTTCTTGTTTTTGAACTACATGTTTTAAAAATAAAGGTAGGAACCTATTTCATTAATAATGAATGAAAACTGCAAAATTGCCTGATTACAGGGCTTTTTTTTTTTTTTGGTTTGCTTTTTAATACTGTATTATCAGATTTGTTTTAAAAGAACTGGAAATATTGAATTAATTCTTAATTCTTAACAGAAGATCTTACAAATTAAACACACATGGCCACTATAAACTCTGAGCATTAAACACTTTTGGGATGGATGGAATCCCAAGTGACAAGAAGGAGCCTTCTGCTCCCCACTCATCTCCAGGTAACTTCTTGGCTATTTAGATGCAGAAGGTCTGTGACACAAGGAACCATATTTTCCTTCTAGAAGTTCAGCCCTCAGAAGTAAACAATATTAGCCACCTAATACCTAAACCTTTCCTATCTAAAGTGTCCTCTGGTAGCAAAGCCAAGCCCAGATGGAGGAGATGCCAGAAGCTCACTGTGAAAGGGAGGAGCTGCCCTATGTGGGGCTCCCCTGAGGCTGCTCTGCATCCAGAAACAGCCCCAGCCAGCACCAAGAGCCTCAGCAGTGCAAGAGAATAAACTTCTTAAAATCCACAGGCACCAAAGTGTGAGGAAACATCTCCTAGACTGCTGGAGGACAGTCTCAGAGCTGGAATGATCTGGAGGGATGAAATCCCTTGCCAAGTTTTATATTACAATATGGTAAATGCTGTGCTAACAGACACAGAGCCTGGCAAACACCAGGGTTTTTTTTTGGTGTTTTTTTTTTTTTTTGTTTTTACCTAGTCAGGCTGTTAGTTTTACAAAATGTCATATATATTTGTTGGTTGGTTTTAGCCCAATTAATTTGACATTTTAATTCAGCTGAGGCTTTTATTAACATGAGCTAGTTAATGTGGATAGGTAAGAGGCCCAGAAAAAAATCAGAACAACTACAATTAGAAAAACAAGCATTAAGCAGAAAACCGTCTGGGACACTGTACAGCCCCAAGTGAAATATGAAGTACAGTATGGTTGCCAAACAGATGCTTATCACAGTACAGAGCATAAAACAGCCAGGGCAGAGCAAGCTCCCTGGTCTCAACCAGATGTACTGCACCCAGCTTGGACACTGCCATGGCAGAAGGGATGGGAGTCAGCYTGGAAAACCCAGGGGAGCTCAGCAAGAAGAGTCCTAGCAAACAGTAAATATGGGAAAAACCAAACTAACCTTCACAACAACTTTTCAGCTTGGAAGAAGGGCTGCTGTAATGGAGCAGTCTGTTTTCTGTGCCATAAGGGAATGGAAATGCTGGGCTTAAATTGCAGAGGGAACAATTCAATATCCATTAGCAGGAAAAAATAAAATTATTCCTTCCCAAAACAGCAAAGAGGAAAAGCACTGTCTGGAGGGAATGAAGAATGCCCACCACCAGGGTGTTTAAGATTTGGAAGGTATGGCAGCTCCAGACTTAGATGGCAGAGCTACAATGGATAATATTCCAAATAATTTTCAGCTCCTGGCTCTGAGACAYGCACATCACACTTACAGCTTCACCAGGGTCATTGCAGGGACCAAGATTTAAACCTTACACTGCCCTCCTGCACTGGAAAGGTTTGGGAAACCAGTAAGGAGATTAAGAGGCCAAAAAATAAGTATCTAGTGCCATTTTAGCTGACTAGGAGTATCCAAGGAAGTTGCATAGGGCTGGCAGGTTACCCTCTGGAGCAGCAGCTAGTGACTGCAAGGAAAGGCAGCCAGGAGGCTGAGCTAGCATGACAGGATTCACAAAAATTCACAATTCACAAAAAAAACCATCCTACAACATGGATTGCATAGACCTCCATGAAAATATTTATCTTAAATCAAAAAATTCTGAGGACCTCTTTTTAAAAAATAGTTTAAACTCAACTGCTTGGTAACAAACGTGCCTTTTCTAGAGTCCTCTGTCCAGCAAAAAATGTTGGCAGGATGCTGACTGTTTGCACTGAAGTCTTTAATAGCCTATCCCGCTTCCCACGATGAACATTAATTAAACAACAATGCATCTTTACATGGTGACCCTCCAGACATTCAGCATGGTAGCAGCTTAATAAAACTACATCCCTCCCATGTCCTTGCAAGCACTACTGACTCAAGTTCATCCTGGTTTTAGTGATTGCCTTRGAAGAACATGAGAGGCACACACAACAGATGGTACCACCTGGAGATGTAATGACTACATTCTGATAAGATTTTAGTACTCTGTTCCCCTAGTCCTACTGGTACTATGCCATCATCTTCTGACTTAATTGCCATTGATTATAGAAAGGGTTTCATCTTTTTTTAGCATTGAAAATTTAAAATTATACATTTCAAAAGAACATTCTCATGTAAATGATAGGTAGCTAATTTTTTTTATTGTAGATTTCTGTTTCCTTGGCATTTAGAAACCCTCAGATTAGGCCAAATCCCTGCTGTATCTCAAAGAGGAACTATGCCAGTTCTGCAAAAATCCCAGTGAGAAATGGTTTTGTCATGGAAAAATTGCAATTAAATTGCAGTAGTCAAATTTAAGAATGTCTTTATAACAATTTTCAGTAGGTTTCAGTGAGAAGTTTTAAATAAATGATTTTAAAAATGCATGTTTTTCATGTTTGAATCCAAAAGGAGTGTAAGTTTAAATTTTAGGACATGAAAACCCTCCTTTCACTGGTAAATTATGGGTTAATGAAAAAATAAAGTTGGATTTTCCTTTTCACTCACAAAATAATTTCAAAAAAATCTACATATCTTCACTTAGAAAATTTGACTATAGYTTCAGAATTGAAAGCACATTAAGAACTGAGGGAGTGGAAGCAGCAAGCACAAAAAAGGGCATTTTTAATATTGCTACTAAAACTTTTCAGGCCAAGAAACTGGGATGGAACAGCAGTGGGGTAAACAGAGAGCCCTAGAGGACTTGGACTGTCTTCCCTCTGCTGCTTGGGAAGTGTTTTACCATTTATGAGTGACCTTTCCCAAGGAGAGCATCTCTGCAGCCAGACCCAGACAGGGCAGCAGCAGAGACAGAGCTTGCTGACACCATGAAGTGGAAAAATTAAATGTAAAACAGACTGGTTACACAACACCTGGCAAGAGAATTAATGCAGAAGATGAAAAAGCCCCACCAGAAATATATTCTTTCATGTACAGATTCCTTGTTTCACCACCCAACCCAAAGGGGTCTCTGGTAGGGAGCAGCATAGCTCCATTGACAGTCCCCAACTTTGTAACTGAATTGAGGAAACTTAGCAAGAAAAGCAATTTGGAAGAATGGCCATGTAAGAAAGTCTCTTGTGAACCTCTTTTGCATATAAAAAGACAATTTAATCCATATATTTCAGGCAAAAGCAGATGACCTTTATTGGCAATGACACCCAAAGCTATTAAAAYCAAAAGAAAAGTAGGAATTCATCTCTCCTTTGTATTTTTAGCAGCAAGGGCAATCAAATAAAATTTTAAATGTGGCAACAAAATATTTGTGGGCAAAATGCATCTATATGTATAAACACTAACAAGAATAAAATTAAAACTATTCTTATTTTTGTTGACAGCCCATATTGCTTTCTGAACTGCTACTCAGTAAATGATTCAATACTTGGCCTTCGAACACTGCAGGCAATTTTTTCCCCTTGAACTGAAATTTAAAATCAGGATATAGAGGCTTTGTATCCCATCATTTTTGTTTAGAATACAAACTCACTTCTGCAGTGAAGTTGCTTTTGCATATGAGACTTGAAAAAGATTTATTTACTAAATTTTAAATTTTAATTAAAGAGCATGCTCAGAAATTAACATTTCTACTCCCAAGTTGTTCATGTAAGGTAGTCATATTTTTGAACATAATTAGGCAGCACTTTTAGGTAAACTCAATCTGAGTTAACAGCAAAAACAGTGCCTTGGAGGCAATGGGACAAGTAGACAAGGCATAAAATGCTGATGGTCCTCAGCCCACAGGAGTGCAAATGCCCAGTCAGGTGCCACAGGAAGGCTCAAATGGGAATTAGGAATGAAAAATCAGATCACAAAAACAAAGCTCAGAAAAAGTAGACATTTCATTAGCCTGCTCCAGTGTCTGTGCTGCCCAGAAGGATGTCAGGCAAAAAAAACCAACCCCCAACTTGTTAAATGCTCCTGGATGTACAGGACTGATAGTGGATGCAGTAAGTCAGAATAACACCCTCAGTGTCCCAGAAGGTGCTGCACTTTGTGGAATATGGAATATTTCTAATGTGAAACATTACCTTAATTTCTCATAGCTCTGCTTATGTAAAACCCTCCTGGGCATTAATACCAGAGGGGAAGATACAGTATCTTAATGCTTCCTCCCTTGCCTCTCAGTGAGGATAAAACTACATGGTCAGACAACAGGACACCACTAATGATGTCCTCTCTAAAATGGAAAGAGGCTGTCAGAAAAGCAAACTGCCCTTTTAAATTCAACCACACATCCTCATCAACTCCAGTATGTGCAATCCAGGCTTCATGTGTTATTCATCCTGACTCCCACGTTTCACTGTTGCCTAAAACCTGCTGAAGTGAAGACACTCTACCTAAAATGCAGAGAAGCAAAGCCTAGAAGTGTACACGGGGTACCATTTCATAACACAGTGTTTAATTAGCAAATATTGATCTTTCTGAGACATACCATTTGCACCGTGCATTACAGCCCCCTCATTACAAAGAGGGAAGCCTCCCTAGACCTGTATTTTAGAATTTGAAATATCTGACCTTATTCAGAGTATATTTTTCACTGGCAAGAACTCCTTCTTGAAAGCCAATGCTGCCTAGGATCTCCCATGGATACACCTTCTTGGGCACAGTGCATGATACTTGCTGCCAGTCATGGGAGTCCTTAGCTCCTCTGTCCTATTTCGTGAAAGCACTGCCACCTTGAACTTAATTTCTGCAACTGGGAAGTTGCAACATGGGAGAAATTGTTTTCAGTTACCCTTATTCTCTGGCTGGTTTGTAGTTTTTTACTGGGAAAAAAAAAAAGAAGAAAACTCTCAGGCTTGGAACCTCAGCACGGTCATTTCATATCTCTTTCAGTGACCAGCCCTCCCTGACATAAAGGTGAGCTTTCCTGAAACCTTTCACAGGGACTGGACATCTCTCAGAGCTGCAAAATGCCAACCCTAGCTYCTGCTCTGGCCTTTGACAAGTCTTTTCAGAAGTTTAGGGTCAAAAGACAAGTTTCAGAGACTGGAGCATGAGGCTATTGGGTTCCTCTGRGGCAGCATTCACAAGACTGTGTGGGACCAAGCTTGGGATGCCAGGAGATGTTGTAAACCTGCACAAGAGCTTGTGGTGATGGAGCAAAATGCCAGGGATCATCTGTGAGTTTGCCYAGCCTTCAGAAGCCCTGTGAAATCTTTTAAAGGTGACAGAAGTCACAGGAGGAAGATTGTAGCATCTTGTAAACACTCTGGAGGGTGAAACCAGTGCAGCAAAAAGCAGCTCTCAGCCATTAATTGCCCCAGAAGGGCAGCCAGTAATTTATTAGAATCTATGTAAACTTTGTCACAGTTGCCCATGCTATATAGAAGGTATTATCYGAAATTAAGATGATGGGGTAGCAACAAAATAGTCCTTAAACACATGTCAGGAAAACAATAGTGTTAACAGTGCAGAAAAAGGACTGAAAACCTRCAGAACAAAGAGGCAAGAAACAACACAGAAGGAAATGGGGTTCAACACTGCAAAGACAATCTAAGTGATTTCTTCCTGCTGCAAATACCTTTTCAGACTCAAACACAGACATCAGTGCTTTTCTATCCATGTTCCCTGAATAAATTTGTATGGAGCCAGCACAGTGGAAAACTCCCTTGCACACTGCTGCAGGTCCCAGGTGTGAGCTCCCTGGAAAGTGTGCCAGTATTACCCCAGCCAGTGCTGCAGCACCTGGAGCCAGCAGCAGAGCCCCTGTCCCAGCACTCTCCGGGCAGATGACAGCACCTGGGACTCCCCCAGACAYGGCTATTCTCCAAAGACTTTTTCAGGAGTGTGCAAAAAAGGTGCAGGTTTTTCTGCAACTAAGTTGACTTAAAAGATCAACAGCCAGCTACACCCTGCAGAGAGCTAGTTATGTACCTCTTTTAGATGCTGAAACCCTAGTAATGCACAAACCAGAGAAGTCTTTGAAATGAAGGATAAGATAATTTAAAAAAATAAAGAAAAAACTGAAACAAGCTTTCCTGGGACAAAACTTGCACAACTGAATCACAGACATGCAAACACTGTGCCACAGCCTCCAACCTGCTCTCTGTGTTCAGGCTGCCCCTGAACAGCACAGCAAGGGGCATGCTGGTGCTGCAGGTCTGAACGTGGTTTGCCACTTGCATAATCAGGAGCAAACACAYGGAAAAGCTCAAATATCCCACACGAGAATCCTCTTTGATTACAAAGCAAGAGACCATTACAAGATGGTGTCAATATGGAACATCTAAATGATTTACACAAAAGTCACTTGGGAAATAAAACAATCCATTAAGGATTAGCAGTGCAATGTTAATGTGATACAATAGGACAAAAATAAGCACCTGAACACACAACAAAGTTAGGTCCTGACAGATAAACACAGGAAAGGACAACCCAAATTTTCAATTTGCCATATATATCTAGGCATTATAGAAGAGTTGATACACAGAACTATGAGCAGGGTCAGTAAAGTCTTGAAATATCTATTTAAGACATAAAGTGGTGACTGAGAGAAGATGTTTAATTGTTGCAAATCAGTTTAACTTTAGTACAAAATCAAGAGAAATATGTTAAATTATAGCAGCTGGGGACAGCATCTGAAAAAAGTGTGGAGCTCCTAGTTTGTGGTGCAGTTATTTGACAATTCTGCAAGAGAAGTTGGAAGAAACAGGACTGCATTTTACTATTTAATTTAAAATCAAGTGGTTCTAAAAGTGAGAATGTAACAACAGAAAGCTGAGAAAACAAACTTTTGGCAATGACATCTGACAACAGCAAAGGAGCTGCATCMTTGTTTTGCACAAAGAGCAATAGGAATGATTAAGCTTTAAAACACACACAAGTACACACAAGAACACACATAATTATCCAAGAGCCCAGAACTGTGTCAGGATCACAAACATGTAAGGCAAATAAATATATTTAAAAGATTCTGATACCACATGAGGGAACATTTCAACRTGAGGTTAAAACATTTCTGAAAGAGAGAGGAATTCCTTTCTCCAGCCAGTTGCAATTTTCATTTTCCCAGAGCAATGGAAGTGAAGGAGGCAGTGAGGTAGCACACACAAGGTAGTGACTTAGCAGATGTAAGCAAACCTCTCAACTCAGAAACTGGATTTTGCACTTAGGAACACCACTTGCAGGAAATCCCCCTGCCTTGTACTGGTAAGGGCACTGGAAAAAGTCAGTGTTGCAAACAGAACATTGCAGTCATAGCAACAAGCAATTCAACACTTAAACTTTTTAACAGACAAGACAGTATTTTACTTCTGATTTTATAATTTCAATGTCAACAACTCATCATGAGCACTTGACCTGTCTAGCTGGTCATCAGTGTCTCAAATATAATCTCCTGTTAAAGCCTCAACCAAGGAAACCTCCTCACTCAAATAAAAAAATATAAGTACCTGTATACAGGGAGACCACTTCAAAAATTACACCTTTGTTCTCCTTTTCTGGAAATTAGTATAGAAGGATGGAGAAAAGCCCCAGTCCATTAAATCAAGCACTGCCTTTTACTAGTAATTAGCATGCCATAAAATGCTACAACCAGGTACACAAAGGCATTGAAATTGGGATTTAAAACACATAAAAAAGCCCTTAGACCTTGCAAAATGGTATCTGTAAGTAGTGCTCAAACAGCACAGCAAAGCCAGTGGAAAGTCTCCTTGACCCTTTCCATTTTCAGTAAGGACTTTTTTAGAAAAAAAATTTATATTTCTATCAGTAAAAACCCATTTGAAAACCAAATCTGAAGGCTAAAAATAGGACAAAATGTGCTGCATGGTTGATGAAATTTAACCCTGTAAATTAGACAGCTTCATTTCACAGTCAGTAAGAATCTAATACTACCCTAATAAATGTATCAGTTTTTTGCTAAGCATCATGCACGAACACAACTGAAATAGTGCCTTTTTCATCTTTTAATGGCATCAGATTTAATATCTGCAAAAGAAACCACTGTTTTCTCAAAGCAGCAGAAGAMAGTAAAGAACTGGAGATGTTCAGAAGGTAATGCCTAAAGCATAAGGGCAATGGAAAACTTTTGATCTCTCCCAAGTATACCAAATAACATCCACATGAAATTTAATGCTCAACAAAGGTGCTAACTTTAATGAATCAACTTAGGTAGATAGTTAATCGTACAAAGCCTTCAATACCCTTTCCTCTCTCTTGACCATTTTTGTACTTCTTTACTACACTGAAAAAGCTGAATTTGAAGGAACAGACAGCACAGACCCTTGGAGAGCTTCAAGGGTTATGCTGCCTTCTTTGCCTCTTCACATAACTTAATTGCAGTGCAACCCCACAAATCATGAGTGCAGGCTTCACCAACTGACCCTACAAGCTGGATGGGGACTCAACCTTGCTAGCAGCACATGCTGAGAAGCTCCACAAATGACAGTGAAGGACAGACCATGAAACAGACACAAAAATGTGTTTACATGCTCAGGAGGGGCAGGGACTTGCTCTAATCCCTGGTTATTTGGATTATGTTTGATAAGTAGCACTTATATCCATGGAGTTTATGTGCCAGGTGACTGACACATTATGATTTTTTTTTTTAAGTCTTGCTGGTCACAGCTGTTCTCTACTTTTTTTTTTTTTTTCCTTACAAATCACAATGAGAAGAACTGGGGAAAATGCCTTCTCTTTTTCAACTTCTTACAGATTTTGGGCTGTCTTGTGACCTGCCTGCCTGGATACTGAACAATCACAATTTGACTCTGCACTCCAGGATTTACCAAGAGGTTTTTACAGCTCAGATGGGGTTGGCTGGAAATCTTACCAAGTATATCCCTTAAACACATGTGTGTCATTGGAGRAGGATACTGTGCAAGGGTAAACATGAAGAAAAGCATGGAAGCAAAATCCATTTAAGCTAAGGATTACTAGTAGAATGTGACTGGTGACCAGCCTACAGGGAAATGTCTGGTGTTTGAGAGGTCATGCAGCACTCTGGTTATTAGGCCTCATACATAAGGCGGACCAAAGAGGTGTGCACAAGGGGGACCTGGTAAAACAYAGGGGATGTTGAAAGACTGTTGGGGATATTTGATAGGAAAAAGGAAAAACAACCTCTACATTACACAAACAGGACGCTTGAAAAGCCACAGAAATATCCCATACTTACTTTTATCTTCCTGGTTTTCTTCTGCTGCTTTGCCTTCTTCCTCCTCCTCCTCCTCCACCTCCTTCTGCTGTGCTTCTTCGTGGTGGTCGGCAGCACCGACCGAGAGGCTCTGGCAGCAGTGGTTGAAGCCACTATCCCGGGGCAGGGTGAAGCTTCGGGGCTTTCCCCCGTTCCCGTTCAGCGCTTGCATCCGCTCGCCCTCCACCAGCGGGAAGGGGCCGTAGTGGTCTTGCAGGTGGCACTTCTGGGTGGGCAAGGTGGACTGCCGCCGGTGCTCGGGGGACACCACGGCCACCTCGGAGAACACCGAGTCCTCCAGGGGCAGCGTCTGCAGGTAGTGCAGTCCCGAGCTGGTGAGCGGCGTCTCGATGAGGTCCTGCCAGGAGCGCCGCTGGCTCGCCGTCTTGCGCACCGGGGACTCGGTGGCGCTGCCGGCCACCTCCGGGCGGAACTCCTCRTGCGACGACTGCGACTGGGACGTCTCCGTGGACGACAGGCGGCTGTGCTTGGGCTCCACGTAGGGGCTTGTGCAGCTCATCTGCAACGTCAGCAAGAAGCAGCCTTCAGATCAATGCATTCAACATTCAGATCAATGCATTCAACATTCAGATCAGACTCCGAGAGAGCTGCTGCTAATAATAACCTGCCACTTCTCCTTATCAGCCATGGCTCCCAGTTCATTAATAAGTTGCAAACATACCTAATTAACCTGTCCTGATCCTAATTTTAATGCATACCCTTGTCTGTATGTCACACCTGTAGGTCAAATACTGATAGTTATTCAYAGAAAGTATCTTTACTAAGTCACTTAATCCATAAAATAAGCCACGAAAATTTGCAGAAAACTTTGCAAAAACGGCACTATGGAAGACACAGAAGGGATGTACCTAATTCATTCAAAATCTTAAAAATGCTATCCAAATGCTTGTTATCCTATTTTGCTTTTCTTTGGAATCATGCTTGCAGTGCTTCAGTACTGTCATTCAAAGGTCTATAATTGTGTAAGATAAGGTACTGCCTTCAAATTAAACATCATGAATGCTCTCTTTCCCCTGTATTTCCCCATTGTTAATTCCAAAAACCATATCCAAGTAAGATGCATTAGTTAACACTAAGTAYGCAGAGATGAAAGTTAGAATTTTCAGTGGAGAGTAAGTTAGAAGTCTATAATATAGTTGTATATCAACAACTGCTTCAAGAAAAAAAGTCCCCCTTTTTTTCTAATTTATATTTCTCTATAAGAGAAACCTACTTTTTCACAATAAGAGAACACCTGGTTTTGCTGTTTGCAATACAAAACAGAACATTTTTATATTGGCATTTCTCTGGAAATTCAAGTGTAATTTGTTACTGTAAAGCTTCACAGCACAACTGCTGGAACCTTAGAGGAGAGTCTGTGTTGTTCCTGAGGTAATAACATTTTCTCAGAAAGTTGATAAGAGGGTGGTGAGGGATTGCATGGATGAGTAGCTGTCCATCATGAATGAAGAACAAGAAGACTTCTGTAACTTAATCTATTTTGTACAGCAAGTGGGATTATAAATCCCTGTTCTCTACAAACCAGTGGAAACAGCAACGGCGGCCATTGAAGTCTGCAATGTGTGTTGCTTAACCAATGCCTTCAGTCAAGCACTGACTAAAAAACCTCATGGTTGAGCTCCATCCTGGGTGCATGCATGTGCTCCTGGGCAGGAGAGCAGGCAGAGGTGGCCCTTTGGGCACACATTCCATTGCTAGGCACAGCTGCAGGTGACTCACCGAAGGTGGCCGTGGGTAGGTGTCGTACGGGGGCGGGGGGCTGTCCTGCTTCGGCGTCGATGGAGTGTCAGCCTCCTCCTTGTCACTCTCGCTCCAGTAATCTACAGGTCACACAAGGATCAGGTCAAAAACTGCCAGCACATTTTTGTATCAGAGATGTGCTTTCATAAAAGCAACACGAAATTCCTCCTTTGGTATTGTTGGCAGTGAAATAGCAGATATTGTCAGTATTAGCTGCTGTAACTAGGAATTGTAACTACAGTATTAGCTGCTGTAACTAGGAATAACAAATCTGATATTGTCAGTATTAGCTGCTGTAACTAGGAATTGTCTTAATCTAAAGAGGGAAAATTCTAAACATTATGGGGTATAATAAACCTAAGGTCCCATTACAGAGCTATTGGACAACAATGTGCAAATRAGCCACAAATTTAACTCTTGTGCACACCATATAAATGCAACAGACATACAGAATACTCTTAATATGTGTATCAGACTTTCCAATATTTATACAGCCACAAAAGTAATTATGATTGGATATTTATTGGCTGAAAAATCCTGCAATATTTTTTGAACTGAAATTATTAAAAACATAGTTTTGCTAAAGTCTTGTTGACTGCAAATAACAACAACAACAAATGTATTTAACCAACTGGTAAATCAAACAGGTAGGAGTTATTGCACCCATGAATAATCAGTGCTATTTTTCTACCGATTTTCTCCATTTTTTTCATGTTTTTCACTTCAATTTCTAATAACAAAYAGTGGTATTTAAAGCAAGACAAAGAAAAACTTTATAGCATATATCTGCATCATAAAACAGCTGCTGCCCTGTTGTCCATGCAAGAACATAAAGGTGATATGGTAAGGAAAAATATGACAATGACATTTAAGAACAGAATTGAAAAAGAAGGATGAGAAAGTATAAAGGACATAGATTTTGTGGGTTAAGTTTAAAGTTTAATTAAAACATTTCACTTTTTCAGGAAATCAAGTCTTGGCCAAGCTTATTTCAAAGGGGAAAACACATAGAAGAATATACTACATGGGAATTTATTATGTTACAAATATTTTTTGAAGTAGAACAGCATCTAACTAAAAGGACACTGAACCTTAATATTTCCTGCAAAAAAAAAAAACCCTAGTTAACTGCTGACTCAGTTCAAGACAGACAACTCTTAACATTTTTGCATACTGTAAGACTTATGCAAACATTTCTGTTGTCACTTTGTTTCTGACTGTATCACCTTCCAGTATTTGGGTAAATCATTGCAGGACAGGACACTATAGCTCAGACTGCTCACAGATTAACCACAGGCAATTCTCACTTCACCTCAAGTGTTCAACAAAGTGCATCATTACTACTCTCTCTCTGATAGATAAGGAGAAAAGGACTGATTGCTGCTTCACAAATGATCTATACTAAAAATCCGAGCTGGCACCACATATAATTTTGTCTTTAATGATTTTCTCTTATGATTACTGTATTGTATGATCAGCGATCTACCATATTTAATCTTATTCAAGACTTAAAGCATAAACTTACCTTTAAATGGCATCACCTTGAACAGGAGTCTCTACGGTTTTGTATTTTTTTAGATTTTAGTATGGGGACAGCCTTATTTATCTTATTTTTGGTGGAGACAGCCTTATTTATCTATTCAGTTTTCCCACACAATAGAAACTCTGGTTTTACTCCGAGCCTTTTGATTTGCTTCCTGCAAGCTTACAGCTGAGACATTCTCTTTAAACAGTGTAATAAATAAGTTGCATAAATAAAGCTTTTATGACTACAAAATAAAATAATCCTAACAGTTATGTCTCTAGACATCTGCAAATAATTATTTTCTGGAGAATGAAAGACTAAATCAGTGAAAACTCTTTTTCTAAATAAATCCTAGTTTTAAGAAAACTTGTTTCCAGCAACTTAAAACAGCTGAAAGTATTGGCACGTAGGCATGTTTGTTCCTATTGCAGCAAAGCCTAATGGTGTGCTGTGTGGTGAGAGACCTGTCAGAACTGCATTGCTCAGTGACATTTCTGCAGACTTGGAGCTCAACTGTTTATTCTGAAAGTAAAATTTAGCAGTCTCAGTGCAGGTTCCAATTTGGGCTAAAAATACGAAGGTGTTCTTGCTGTCAATTCCACATACAAGAGAACACCATAGGATGATAATTTTGCACACCTTATCTCAGACAGGGAATTCTGCTGGCAGCCTATAGCTTGGCTTGAAAATTTCTGYAGTAAGAGGGGTCAATTTTCAGATAAAATTTATGAAAATGGCCTCCCACCAATTTGGCAACTGACTCATTAGAGTCCATCTAAAACATGTATGATGCTATGAAAGAGCTGCTGTATCTCTCTCTGTAGATTTGTCCAATTCAGTGATGGACAAGCTCTGTGAATCAGGCATATCTTGAAAGTTTTCTCAATGACTAACAGACTGAATATATTATATATAAACCAACACTGATCTGCCATTTCCTGAATAAATATACTCTATTTATACAAACTAGGGATTTTTTCCCTCTGATTTATGTGACTGGAAAGTATATAACTTCTCCATCCAAGGAAGTCCCTTGATGTATTGCTAACATGCATTGTATTCCATATGAAAAGTTGAAGGTATTTTTATAAAACTGTTCTGTACAGAATGTAACATTTTATTCAGCAGTACACCCACAATTCGATGATTCGTGCATCTCTRAAGCTCTTGAAATATATTTATGAACTTTAGATTCAGAACCATTCAAGTCTTAATTGAGACAGATTTGACAACTCCTGTTGAATTGTTTCAGAGGTATTATAAAGCTTTGCTGCAAAGGGCTGAACGGCACAGAAAGAAAAGAGCTTTTGTCAAATCAAATATGCAGATGACAATTGGTACAGTTGCTGAATACAGAAAATTCCAGCTTCACAGTTTCTATAATTGCAAAAATGCTTGAAGTGATAGAGAGGTTTTACTTTGCTAACTTTTCTAATTAGGGACACTACTGAGCTGTGTAACAGCCCTTGTGCTGGGAGCCAAGGAAATCACCAGAGGCATAGGGCAGCGAGGGGACAATGTGATACTGCCTCCCACACTAAAYACAACTAAGCAACACAAGAGGGTACAGCTCTACCTACCTGCCTGCAACAAATCAACATGAGTGAATGGTGTTAGAGTGGTAATAAATCTGTCAGTGCCTAGGATGTAATTTGCATAGTCAGTGGGGATTCACTGATTATCTTCAATAAGGASACATTTTAATAATAAGATACAGGAGGCCTGAATGCACATCATCTCATGTCTAYCTGGATCATCTGCTATTTTATTACTCAGTGATTTCTTAGTAGCAAAAATATTTCTCCACGTCCATCTGGATTTTGAAAGGTGTATAATGTGTAATTGTGCACTTGGACAGCATTAGCATAACATACACCTTTTCACTTACTGCCCCACATGGCATTGTAATTCTAGTGCCAACCTGCTGTCAATAAAAATTGTAATTTGGCTTTGAATGCCAAAACAGAGGATTTCCTCGAAGACTCTGAGATTCAGAGTTTGTTCACAGCCTCTTCAAGCAGTGACAACAGATGGTACACAGGTTCTTTCAAATAGGTTACTGTAGTGCTGCTTAGGAAATATGGTTCCCAAACTGATTTCCAGATCTGGTAGGGCACCGAGAACATGACTGAAGAACAGTGAGCACGGTGCTGCTATCCTGGGCTGTGGGAATGCAGAGGGCCTGGTGTCAAAAATGACATGAGTTTTTTTGCCCAAAAGCCAAAATCTTTCTGATGAAGGCTTCAGAGCCACAGACTTAAAAACTGAGGTTTTGACTGAGTAGGAAGCAGGCAGACAGGCATCTGGATAAGCTCTGGATCATCACAACCAGTGCAATTTTCTGGTGCCTGCAGCTGGGTACATATGTTAAAAAGAGCATGAATTCAAAAGCCATCTGCTTGCCAAAGCAGATATTTAGATAGGAACCCTTCTGTGCATCCATGTCACTGTCAATTCTAAGAAACAGCCTCCACAACACAATTGGACTGACCCTTTCTTTTTTCTGTCTGCAATTACAATTTCTACTGCAACAGTTCAAAGCAAATCAACTCATTATTTTACATATGCTCTTTTTTTGACCCATTTAAAATATTAAATATTAGGCATAAAAAATAAACATGTAAAATGTTGTAAGCCTACAATTCCAAGTGAAATGCCAACAGGGCTGTAGCAACACATTGCAATACAGTAAAACCAATAGGAATCACAAAATRTAAGTGGCCTTAAAATTAAAGCCCTTAGAGTAAATCCAATTATCTCAACRGGCTTTAGAAAAATGGTTTTGTTCCCAAGACCAATTTCATGCACTCCTGCCCTCTGTGAATTCAAACACAAATGCAATGTTTCAAATATTTTTTTTAGCCTCCAGATTCTTAAGTTTCTTCTGATAAGGGACACAGATTCCTTGGTACCATACAGTGGAGCTTACTGGCAGTATATCTGCTTTTTTAGCTATCTTTTGCAGCCTTCTCAGAAATAATCTCAGAAGTGTCTGCAGATCAGAGTCTGAAGGAATTAGTCAGAACTCCTGTCAGAGAAGGAATTCTCTAAAGCAATAACAGCAATACCCATATGTGATTTGCTTTCAGATGACGAGAATGAGGCCTGATACACAGCAGGGAAAAGAGAACAGATGAACTTGTGGTAAGAGCTGACAGAACAAAACAAAATAACAACACATTACCTTGCTCTTGTTTGATCCTCTCTCTTTCTGCATAGCCAGCAGCAAGCATGTTAATTCTGTTGAGCCATCTGAAATAAYATTAAAAAAAGCAGTGATACCCATCCAGCCTCTTAATTTTTGCATGYATTTCTAGCAAAAACAAACCTAAAAGCATGTGAAGTAGATTAAAGACAATGTTATTTTTCATATCAGACAGCTGTTCTCTTTGATACTCTTATTCAGGGAGTCTCCAAAGATCTATGATTTTGCTGTTGAACAAACTGTTTTCACAGCAAGGATTTTATTTCAAATGGAAAACCATGTATGATGTCAAACATCTGTAAAATAAAGGATTTAGAGGTAATGAAAGAGTTGTTAAGTCTGCTGCTCACAGATATGCCATCACACAAATACTCCTGCTGTTCTGATTTCTTAAGAACAAATACCACTTTTCAGAGATTTAAGCAATATTTTAAGGCCTGAATTGGCAACTTAGCAGAGGAACAGAGCAGAAAATGGCAGTAAAAAGAACAGGTTCACTTCCAAACACACATTGTGATTTAATTATGCCATTATGTTTTAGAGCTTACCTACAGTGCCATGTACAAAGAGAAGGAGGCATATCAGAATTCACTTTTGTGTTTGTGTCAGAGAAATGCAGGGAGAAAGATAGCTGTTTCAATGCAATTTACATCTAAGGCTTTAATCCCAATTTAGCTCTGAAAATGTGTTTCCATAAACTACACAAATTAAATAAAACCAACCCCAAACAAAACTATGCAAAAAACCCCAGCACCCAAACACACAAAACCCACAAAAAACCCAATCCAAAAAGCAAATGACCTATTGCTGCTCTCTTCTAGTAGGGCTGTCATTGCCAAGCATACACTGAACTGTCTGTAGCAGGGCAGTTTCAACCTGTGCTCTTCCCCCATGGGGCTCTCAGTGTATTCAGTAGCCAAATGCTTACACTGAATCAGGTCCTTCATCAACGAGGCTTTAAACCACCATGGCAATCTCCCGTGTTGTCCAGTCCATGATAAACCTGGAATTACTTGCTCCATCATCCCATAGTCAGAATTTGACAGGCCTGGTTGCCAACCTACTGGCATGCAATTTAACTTCTAGGGTATACAGAAAGACAACTGCARTCAGGTTTGGGTTTTCTTCAGGAATGGGAAGTCCCCATTTCAGAAACCTGTGCCTGATGGGTTTTGTTTGCATACTGCATGCACAGAAGCAGGATGTTTGTCTCAGCAGAGGACAGACCTTTGTAATGCCTCCTGCATGCCTGTCTTCGAGACATTGCAGTGCAGAGCAAGCATCMAATCATAAAATACAGTTGCTTTCCTAGAAATTAACTCCTGTCATCATGGAGTCAGAGAACTATAGAGTGCTTCAGGCTGGAAGGATCTTAACAATCCTGTAGTTACAAATCTCCCTGGCATGGGGGAAGGGACACTTTCCACTGACTGCCACTGTGTTTGGTCAAASAGTGACTACATTTTTGATCTGTTTACCATATTAATGATCCATAAATCATTGTACATTGAGAAGAAAGCTAGAGATTTGCTCCTAAAGTGATTGCAGAATACTTCATGTTASCACACAATCAAAATTTCTGCCAGAAGAACAGGGAAGTTGAAGAGGACACGTAGACTTTGAGTTTTAATCATTAGGAAGKGCTATACAGTCGTAAAAACAAGCAGCACACAGGAACAGAAATCCAACAAACTTCATCTCACACAATGATGTTACATCTTCAAAGCCAAAAGATTATCTACTACAAAGCCATATTTTAGGCATTCTTGATATGTGAAGACCTCCTTTGGGGAATAAAGCTCAGCTGCTAGCTGAGCCAGCTCKGACAGCTCAAATCAGAGGCACAGAGGCAGGGACCTCACCCAAAGCACTCCAGCCCCGTGCTGCAGAGGGACCAACAAAGGCCACAGACTTGTCTGTGCCCTAAGGTAAAGCAGCACAAGATGACAAGCAAATGCTCTGTCAATGGCATGGCAGATAGTGGGGAGGGTGCTTTSCTTGCCTCTCACCTCTTCAGGATTTCACATTCCCAGTTCAACCCCTGGTTCACCACCCTCACCTGCACTGCCAGCAGGGAACAGCCACCTATGAGCCCCACTGGGCAGGGCTGCTGACCACAAAGCATTAGACAATAGAGCTATAAAGGTTCTCCTGTCCTTCATTCTGTCCTAAACATGAGATAGCATTTCCTGGTAAGTTTGCTTATTATTGAGGTAACCAATTAAATTAATGGACACTCAACTGTCAGTCAATTGACGCTGCTTACAGAGATGACAGATGACTGTTTCCAGGAAAGCATTATTTCCTGAAAAATAAAATCTAATGAGAGCCCAGGAAATGTGTAGCATTCTCTCCCTCTTGAAAGAGACACCAGACTGASTTCACCTTTAATGAATTCCTGCAGRTCATGATCTGTGTTGAGGTGTGCACTGTGACCTGCAGTGCCGTGGGGTGAAGCAGAGGGTGGCTGTAACCCCTGATGTGGTTGTACTATGTGAACAACCACAGCTTTTGAGCAGTTTGCCAGTCTGGAAACTCTAGGAATGGTACTGACTGATATGTGGCTGCTAAAGCTTCTTCAGATAGGGTTAGGGAATTAGTATTATTTTAATAAAGCATGGCCACTGTTCTGGTTTGTTCAAGTTAGACTTGTATAAGAAATCCAACACACTGGACTTGTACCAAAGAGGAAACACACTGATCTCCTGCAGAATGGAAGAGGAGTGATACATGCCTGGGTTACAATGCACTGAGGACAAAAGTTCCAATCATACAGCTACACAAATGTTTCTTAAAATGCATATTAACAGATACAAAGCCCTAGGCCATGGGAGGATTTTTATCTTTCTTCCCTTCAGTGTGTGTGTCCTGGTAGGCACTGTAACCTTTGGAGGGCAAGAGGCCAAGAACATACTGCTTCTTTACAGCAAATGCAGCTTCAATTTTCCTGTGAAAATTCTAAGTTCTGTCTTCTCGGTGTGACAATACAGTGTCACTGGTAACTGCAGCAGTCATTCAGGTTTCCATTTTTTTTTTCTTTTTAAGAACAGCAYATTCATTTCTTGTCAGTATTTAATTAAAACAGTTTTATGACACATAGAACAGGATTAAAACCCCCTGACTTTCTGCAGACCTGCAATTTCTGTAAGGAAGGATGCACAGTACTCTTCACTCTCACAGACTAGTAGGAAASATTTCTATATCTTATCTCACCTTCAGGTAGGTGCAATACTTTTAGTCRAAGCAGGGTGTCAAATTCTCCTTAATCATAAACCTCAAGGCTATAGGATGAACTTGCTGTATGGGAATTTGGGTACCTTAGAGTGTCTGTGAATACCTGAATGCAGTTTAACCAGAGTGAAGAGAATAACAAAGAATTTCCAAGCAGCATGTTTCCATGATCATACATTTACACTAGAAAAAAGTACTTTGCATCTATAAAGGATATTCTGTCCTTCTTCTCACATGGAAAAAGCATGCTAACAGGTAAAAAGAACATTTTGCTGGTGTGACCATAYGGACTAAAGGGACTTCAGATACCACAGCAACAAAATTCAGTGATTATAGCTCTCCAGACTCCTTACCAGCACCATGGTGTGGCACAGTCATAAAAGTAGTAAGAAAATTTGAATAGTGACAGAAATACCTGAGATTAAAATACCCATTTTATGTGAGTAGATACACACAAACAAAAACTTCATAGCTTTTAGGCAAACATTTTTTTAATATAAACAACTGAATCATTTTATACAAGGGATGAAGGAATTGAACCATTTTGAACTTTCAGTCATTCTATATATTAGCAGTTTTCTACTGTTGTTTCTTCTGCTTCAAGTATAAACAAAACTGAAATGACTGCCTGATACATAACTGGAATTCATGTCAGAAACTTGACAAAAAGAAGAATATGAAATGATCAGAAGAGAACTAATTTAACGTCATAATTTCATTTCGTGTTTTACTTCATCTAGACTTCAAAATACTTTTAGACAGGAAGTATTTTATTATCCCTGCATTTGAAAGACTATTTTTCAGTAAGTTTTTTCCTATCTATTGAGTTAACTGAATATTTGTGAAAGTGAAATAATTTTTCTAAAACATTAAACAAAGAGAAAAAATAAAATTCTTTGGTGAGACTCYGATGGGAACTCAAATGTAAGAATTTCAAGTAATTCCACAGACCCTGACAGAATTTGAATTTACATGTTTATAACTCAGATCCAAACTTTGTCAAGCTCATTCTAAAGGAATTAATATGCACTAGTTCCAAAATATGGTAAAAAGACTATTTGTGGTGAGAAAATAAAAATATTTTAATTCCTGGGTTTTACACAGTGCAATATATTTTTAAAATATTGCTGCACATTTCCAGCTGTTTTCTGATTACTGAAAAAATATATAGATTTCTATCCTCAAAAAGAAGGTGCCTTGTCATACTGAGTGAGGACCTGCTGACAGAAATGATTCAGCCACTGCTGTGGTTCAGGATATGCTCAATACAGACCAAGCCATTATTCTGTTTGCTGTGCAACAAACTGCTTTTTGAGTGACTGGCTGGACAGAATTATCAAGGAAAGGCAAGCCTAAATTTCACAAACCAATAAAAAGGTTTTAATTTTTCTAACTGTGAAGAGACTTTTGAAGTGAGTGTCAKTAATGCACAAACTTCTGAAAAAATATTAACAGACAGCTATTTCTAAAGGAAAGCAGGCACATTGTAGTATCAGCACRCTTTTCCACCCAAACATTATCAGCAATGAACTGGCAGTATCCTGAAGGTGCTCTGCCAGGTAGTTGAATCTAGTACACACAGGAGAGCTTAAACCATGATTATAGAACTTGCAAAGTTTTATTGATTCAGTTTTATCTCCTTTTTCCTCAGTTTTGAAAACAGCTCTGGTCAGTGAGGGTATCAACAGACATTATCTAAGATAGAACAATTCTCAGGTTGCAGGAATAGATTTTTGTTTGTGTTGTTTGTCATTTGATGAAAATGGCATATTATTTTGAACTGAATTAATTTCAGTTGATATTGTGAAAATAAATGAAATAAACCCCCTAATATTTGAATAAACATGGGATTCACATTCTAATTTACCATTCAAATGAATTAAGAGGATTGTGTTTATTTTGTGCTGAAGTCTCAATCATTTTTCTGAAAAATTGCACAAGTGGCCAAGAACAGATACAATAAAATTTAGGACTCAAAGAACTTAAGTMATTGTTCTTTTTGAAATGCTGAAATTTTCCCTATCAAATCCAATACAACCAAAGTTTCGCTTCAAAATTCATGGAAGTAGAGAGAATCTGCAAAATTCATTGTAACTTCCACTCCTTTTTCAAGACTGGCATTAAAAAAAAACAGTGACTGCTTTAAATCTTTCTCCAACTTCTTACTTCCTTTAGGARAAGAAACAGAAGGACTCCCAGAGGAAGCACCACGTGTTTGGGAGTATGAAAGGAAGCAGAGTTGGAGATACCTCTCCTTTGCAGGTGCCACACAACCAAAACCAGAAACCTGGAATTCTGAAATTGTGTTTGGATGTTGTTTCACACACTGTATTTATTTCTTTTTAGAAACATGGAGTCATGTTTCCAAAGATTTCAAACCTTTGTGTCAAAAAAGAGGTAATATTTTTGAATTAAATATTTAACATATGAAGCCAGTCAGAAACAACGTTTCCCTGCACTTATCTTCTCAGCATCTTTTTATACTAACAAGTAATTTATTATACCTGTGTTATTAGTAGCTTCAAGAAAATTCACATTTAAGGAGTGGGTCCTTGAACTTTGCTAGATTTCCTTACCTGTTCATATCATCTAGATGTTCAGCAGCAAAATAAAAACTTTTGATCTTAGGATGGCAGGCTTTGAATGCACTGTAGAGGAAAAACACGATTAAAGAAATGTAATGGCACAACTCTTTTTTCTGAAATGTAAGATCACATGGTCACCAAGGAATGAGATGAGTTCATATTTCTACATGCCTCCAAACACTATATGAACATACAGCTTTTAGGATTGTGCCAGGTTTCACCAAGTGAAGTGCTCTTTAACTACCCTTCTAAATAATCCTTGATTCCTATGTGCATAAATAATTGTTCAACCATCACCTGCAGTGTACTGTTAAGGATCATCAGTTAAGGATACAATTTTATGTATTGGGTAATTTTGCTGATATACATATAGCTATCAATTTTTTCTGAGCAGAAAACTGACTAAACAATTAATTCAATACAACAGTAAAATTCTCAGTCCTTGTGATTTCTCACATCCCAATGACTTTGACATTACCTTTAGCTCTAATGACTGCATTTCAAGCAGGAAATTGTGATGTGCTGATTGACTTCTGAAAAGCTGTCATAAATCAACAGTGTCTTCATGAGGTCATCCTAAGCAATGGGCAATTACATCTCATCTTTCCTTTCCACCAAAGTAATCAACATGACTGGGCTGAGAGAATTACTGCATTTCATACATAATATGAAATAAATTACTAGAAAGAGTCTTTTAACTATGTTGGATAAAGATTTATGGTGAAGTACCTGAAGAYCCAGCAAATGCATTTGAAATAATGAATAATTTACAGTAGAGAAGAATCATTTTGAGAACAATCTGAAGGTATCTCTTAATAACAAAAAATGTAACAGTCCTAAAGAAAATAAGGAAAACTGCAAACATGATACATGATGAGCATCATCATCACTTTTCTGAGACATAATGGATTTTACACACACATATATAATGTAGTATAATAATTCTCACTCTCTAATCAGTTGAGTCTCAGAAAAATGGTAATGACATTCTTTATGCTAATCATGCTTGCAATTTTCAGTATACATGTATGTGTGCACACAGACGCACACATATCTGYGTTTTAGAAACAAGGCAAATGAAATTGATAACAGGAAAGTTACTGCTAGAGAAGATAACACTGAGACTAAACAGATTCCTCTAACACATGACAGCAAACAGTGTTATGCAAGTCAAAGCAGATGCACGGTGACATCTGCTCAGTTTAGAAAGACATCATCAAGTCACTGAGACCTAAAACTGGACTTCTTAAAACTGTTACAGCATCTGTCATCTGGATTCTTAGAGGGTTTTTCCCTTTATGTGCCACCCAAGCAAAGAATCTTAATAACAACATTTTATGTGCTGCTATTCAACAGACATTAAATAATGTAAAACCAAACCAGAACAATTTTAGCAGGGTGCAATTCTGAAAAATGAGTTGACTTTATGCTGCTGCACCAACAAAAAAGAAACAATGAAGCACTTTAGCCATGTGGCCCAAGGACACAGGACAACAGACTGAAGCTAATGTATCTTTTTTTTTCTTTGCAGTTTTTATCTTCTGCCCTTTGAGACCACCTTGAAGTGTAGAGCTCATCCTAAAGAGAGATATAGATCAACTGATACAAGGTTGGTGCTTTCAGTAGAACTGGAAGTAGCACAAACCATACTATTTTGCATTTGAAAATTATGTTTTGGACGAATTTCAGCAATTCCAGTCTTGTTTAAAAAATGTACAAATCATCAGAAGGCAAGGCAAAAAAATTTTGAACAATAATGACTCTAAAAATATCCCTGTGGGAGCATGCACCTGTCCCATTGCTACACATGCTTGAACTTATCCAAATAATAAATGGATTTGTGCAATAGCACAAATCTGGACAGCAGCATAAACAGGTGAGAAGAAACATTCTTTGAGACCTCTAGGTCATATAACAAAAATACAACAAATCACTGTCATCCTCTTTTTTTTTTACTTTGCCCCAGGACTGAAATAATGTCTCAGCAAACTTTGAGATGATGCTAACGGATTTGGAGTTACATTAAATATTGATGCCTGGCCATGAACTTCGAGACTTTCCTATTTGGATGGTCTCTGTATTATGCTTAAAGCTGTTTATTGAGTACAAAGAACACAAAGACTCTCCAACCCTCAACAAACAAATAAAAAAATAGCAACCCCAAACAGAAAGGAAAAAAAGGAAAGTAGAACTAGGAAAATAAAGGRACAGAAGCAGCCTAGCAGCCTTCTTGTTCATAATTAATTTTGGTCTAGTCAAGCACTGTGGTTCATGGTGAAATGAAAAATAGCCTTCTTTGGGCAAGATGGCACTCCAAACAGAAAAAAGTAAGTTGCTTTTTTCATATGAGCTTATTCTGTGATACAACCTCTTGACAATTGTAACAAARTCCATTATTTCCCTGTTTTAAAGGAAAGCCTTGTCTTTTGTTTGCACTTCATTTATTGTATCATTGCATTATTTTTAAGCATGCTTACTATTTCTTGCGGCATTCACTGGCTCTGTCAATTTTAAATTCAGGTAGACTGATGAATCCTTCTGCTTTTTCATCCTGCAAAGATAGTTCCAGATATTACTGTAGCTAAAGTGTAATGAAAAAAAAAAAAACCAGCCTGTTGAAAACTTGCAAATATTTTCAYTTGCCTGCTTCTAACAAAAGGAAAACTAATGTCTGCTCTGCTCTGGCAAACCTCCCACAGAAGTCACTGGGACTTCTGCTGAAGTAGCAAGACAGACCCCTTGGTGAAAAACACCATTTTAAATACCCAGTTTTCTTAAACAATTTCACAGCTGAACCAACATTTGAAAATATACATAATCACCAAATGGATTCAGTCAATTAGTTATTGTAATTAGTTAATTTTGGGGGGAAATGGACTAATTAGTAAGGAGAAATGCAGCCTAGTGGAACAAACAGAGAAAAAAAAGCAATTTCAATGGGTGCTGTTTATCATTTTTATGTATCACAGCTAAGAGGCATGATATCTCTTCAGCTACTTTTATCTCTCTACAACATTCAGCATATATCTGACCTTCCTCCCCTCTCCTCTGAAGATTTTACAGAGTTTATTTTATCAGCTATGCAATCTCCCTTGACTTTTCACAGTTTGAAAGCATTATTTATACTAAGCTACTCTTACATCAATAACACAGACTCAGTTATTTAACTGCTCATAACTTTGCATGCAAAATTAACACAGGATCATAGAAATGAAGCTGGAAAACACACAAATGTATGTGAAGAAATATACATCTTTTCCTAAGAGTTTAAATGGTTATTTACACCACATATGCAGTCCATATGATTATATACCTTCCTAAAAATAAGTAAGAGGCACAAATCAGCATATAAAACTAGAGTTGGAGTAATTATGTGCAAGGTACAGGGTTGTAACTGGTTCTGCATTAGCAGGTATTTTAAAATCAAAAAGACACTGTTTAGAATAATCTTGCTATTTCTTTTTTGAATGGTTGCCTAGAGAAACAGAGTTTTGGCAATAGCAGTGTTTGCCTGTCTGTCCACCTGCCACTGAGGCACCCYCTACCAGCCTTTGACTCTACTGGTGATGACAGACACTGTGCTTGAGGGAGCTGAGGGCTCAAAAATGAGCAAAACTCAGAAAACCTCAGGGGAACTTGGGAKGGGGTGGGAGATGGAGGTGCTGAGAGCACTGCCCTCCACATGGGAAGGATGGCACAGCTCAGAGCTGCTTCTTGGACCCAGTGCTGACCACTCACTGCACTTGTAGGCATCAATTACTGCCCTGATGAAAACCTTRTAGTACCCAAAGGAGGGAGAATGGAGAGGAGGGAGTTAGGGTTACTGATCTGAAGCTGGGATCAAGGCACAAATGGAATGCGTCTCAGAAAACAGGCTTTGAGAGCTCTGGAACAACTTACTCTCTGTTTACTCAGAGAGAAGYTGGGGATTACTTTGAAAAAGTTATGTACAAATGCTTGCTGTGATTAAAAGAACAAGTCCAGGACAGAGTGCATACAGGTGTTAACAATGGTTTTATCTCAGTATATTTACTAATGAGTCTAACAGGCTTAAAAATCAAGGYATCGTAACATTGGCAAAAAGCTTTGCAGCTAAAGCTGATATAATAAATGTGCCCCAATGCAGAAAATGTTGCATAATCAAAGCTGTACACAATTCAGCTGGGATGCTCCTGTGCTTTTAAGTTCAGCATTTATGAGCATTGAAATCATATCGAAAGCTACAAAGAAGAAACAACAGGAGAACAGAACTGAGAAAACCAAACTATCTTCCTTAATTGCCTAGGAGAGATAAACAAGGAACACCAGGCAGCACAACATTGAAGTTTACACTTCCATGATTAAGCCTGAATGACAGGATTAAGTAATTACCTTTTYGCTTTCAAGGGTTTGAGGATAAATTTATTCTAAACTGGTGTCACGAGGACACAGAAAACTGTGTTATTTCTTCATGTAGTAAGAGGTGAATTGGAAGGAACAGATCTCTCAAAACCTTCATGGTAATTTTTTCAGACAGTTAATACTAATTTCAGTATGATTATTTGTGTGAATAAAGTTATTAACATATATAAGCACTGAAAGCATTGTTTTCACACTAAATCCTGACTACAGCACTACACAAAGTATTCATTGAGACTGCGAGGACAGGTGTTTACCTCTTCATTGATATACCAATATAGAGAWGTGTCCTTCAGGACAAACCAGTACTTCTTCCATTTTTGGGAGAAATAACTCTTGGCATCTTTCTTTTTCCAAAGCCAGCCTTCACAGTCCCCTCGACCAAGATCTTTACATGAAATCCGTCTTTTGCTTTTACCAGGAATAGGAGCTGAAAATGACAACAAGGTGATGTGAAAGCATTTGATTTGTCCACTAAATCAACAAGATACCTAGTCAGAAAGCACTATRTATCTGTTTAAGAAAATTAGTTAAAAATTTCAACCTCGAATTGCCATGAAAAATTATTACAAGCTTTCTATTTTGACCACAAAGCTTATGCACACCACCATAATTTAAAGGCCAAAGCAAATCAAACCAAACCAAACCATGTTCAGCATCTCAAGGTTCAAAACCTATGGATTAGACAAAAAAAAAAAAAAAAAAAAAAAAAAAGCAACACAGAAAGAGAAGACAGAAGACACTATAGAGAAAAGAAAGGCAAGATATTTAAAAATAAGAAGAATGCTTATTTGTAATTTTCAACATATTTCACATTAGAATAAAGCGCACAACATATAAATTCATGTACTTCCCACTTGGTTACTAAATACAACTATTTAGGTACTTCACAGGTGTTCACAAACCTCTCTTTGCAGCTCTTTTTGAAACTAAGCAATTCCTAAGGCCTTTGTACTTCAAAATCAAAGGAGGAAAATTTACTATGATATAAATTACCTGAGAGCGTAGGTAATGAGCAAGTGCTGCAGTGAGGCATTACCTGAACACAGCTGGAAAAACCAACCCTGGCCCCAAAGAGGCTAGAGTCTAAGTATTCAAAAAAAAAAAAAGATAAAAGCAGATACATGAAGGTAGAGGAACATTAGGTAACTGTGAGACATCAGAAATGGACTAATACATTCTCAACATGATCAACTGAACTGAACATTTTATTGGAGCTAACAAGTTAGAGTTCCTCACATACTGCAATACCATGAAATTAATCTTGGCAAATCCCTTCCTACCCATATATGAAAACAAATTTRTTTTTTACCTTTGTTCTTCTTTTTACTTTTCTGCTGTAGAGAAGATTGCTGAAATGTCTGCAAGAAAATTGAAATGGAAGAAGTGAAATTACAATGTTTATATTCAACCACATACTTATAATAAAAGAAATGTTAAGTCATATCAGATAATACCAACCAAGAGACTTCTAGCCTAAGAAAAAAGGTGATTTTAGTTCACCTGTTCATAAGGTTGTAAAGCAAAAGCACACTGTCAAACATCTCAAAACAGATCACCAGTTAGGTTGCCAAACCAACTGTAGTTTCTGCCCAAAATGGTCCCTCTCCTCTTGTTCTGTTAATAAAGAAGGAATATTTCTCTTTGTTTAGTACAGTAATGAAACTACACAGCCCATGTATTTCTAATGTATACACYAAATAAAGTATTCTTGACATCTATATGTAAATATACAAAATAACACACTGCCTAAAGCAGACGTGGAAGTATTCATATAATGGTCATTAGACCATCAGACAATYTTCTCAGAACCAGGTCTAGTATTCTGAAAGACATCAGTAAATTCTGCTTAATCACAACTGGAAAAAAGTCTCCCAAATAAAAAGTCTGAACTTTATTTTTTCACCAGGTTTTAAAGTGGAAGTATTTCCCTCCAGCTGATCCACTCCCACAAACTAACCCACTACCCTGACAATGAGACAGGATGGAAATTGCTCCTTTATTTAAGATCTTAGCTTATTAGTAAAATCAATAAGTATTAACACCTTTTATAACCATTTCTGTTTAAAAACTTTGACTCAGATAAACACAATCCCTTAAAAAACTTAAAAACTTAAACTTAAAAAATAATAAATCTGTGATGAATCAGCAAAATTTTAAAGATGTGATTTGACTTGTTTTGAACTTCAGTTTTCTAGAAAGGCAGACAAATGTTATCAGTGTTAAAACTAAGAAAAGGTTACCATTAGAGGGTCGGCTTATTAAAACTTTCTATTTCAGCTTGCCAGGAATCAATACAGAAATCAATACTTTTGTGCCACTTGGTAAAAATAAATCTAAGCAAAAGTACTGACAGTTCTGCAATTCCAAATCCTGTTCCTAGTAGTAAKACAAACCCTCTCCCTAGTTTACAAGACTAGGCTCAATTCAAAGAGCAGCTTTGATTTTGCGCCTGGCACTCAGCGCTATGGCTTAACTGATGTGATATTGTTTGGTCAAATGTTTGTGATCTTGGAGATCTTTTCCAACCTTAATGACTCTATTCTAATAATGACTCTCCTCCCTGCTTCCCATACTCCTGAGCYCACATGCAGCCGACTCAGCTTCAAAGGGATCTCTTGCCTCACAGCTGAGAGATTTTTATGCAGCAAAAACTAACATGCCCATGGGGAAAAAKTACTAGCAAGACAATAATTAAGTGTAATTAAAAAATTTAACTGACTTGCTRGATGTGCTGATCCCTCAGAGACCAYATCTGACAAAACCTACTCCCCTATATTGCTATCTCCATGGGTCAAAGTAGGCCTCCACTGGGAAGTAAAAAGAGGATCCCGCTCCTTTTCATTTCCCGGCTCTTGTCCTTTTTCTTCTRCTATTGGTACCAATTAAATCAGCACCAGCTCTCAACAAACCAAGACAGCAACACCCATCACGCTTACATCACATGAAATATTTCAACCTACGAAGGACTAGAAGAGATCTTAATGACCCAGGAATAACAGAGTGGCTGAGAAGCAATGTGTAAGTAACTCCCTCTGAAAATCTTAATTCAAAGTGGATGAAAAAATACACACACATACAAATCCAAAACTTCAGCACTTCTCAGTTCACAACTCAGACAATTTCATTCTGCTGTTTGACTTTTCTGCACTATTATTTTCACAGTGTCAAAACAGAAAAGGAAAATCTCTGCTCCATTTTTCCACAAGTAATTCTGAGAGCAGGTGAGAACACATGAAAAGCCTTCTCTTTAGATGTTTTGTCTGTAAATTGAACCTGCAAACCTCAGTTCACACCTCTTAACTTCTGAGTCAGTTTTTGGGAAGAAAGGGTAATGAAGGGGTATCAGTTTTTAACAGGAAGAAAGCATGTAATTTACATGTCTAACCATTTTTCCATACATTATGTTACATTGCAAAATAGAAAGGTTTTATTAAATTCAGCTATTATTCTAAATTAGCTCATTGAAATAAATCATAATTAAGGGCAAATTCTACAACTGAAAGAAGTTCCTGGGAACTATTTCAACTGCACTGATTTCAACTAACACTTTAGATTATTTTACATAGACTTCAGGCTTCAAGTTAGTTGATCCTTTGCAAAAAACAGCATCATCTTTTTTCTTAATTCAGAAAATGTATATGTAATATAAAATATATAATTGGAGAGCAACAACAACAAAAAAGTGAGGATGAAATACAAAAATGCTTCTTCTTTTGTTGCTTTTTTAGGAACTCACTGAATACAATCTACAGCCTCTTACCAGTTATACGATAATGCTCAGTGCTGTTTTCTCAGCGGTGTCAGGAGGTCACGTCCTTCCTCCTGATCAGAGCAAGGCTTGCTTTGAAGCCAACACTGGATCCTGTTCTGGGTCATCTCTAGCCTAGATAAACTATCTCCAAAGAGGTACATTCCACAGCTGCTTTAAGCAACCTGTTCTAATGTTGGCCACCATAATGTTTCCCCTTTTACAGCTTAATTCTGTGATGTGGCAAATACACAAATAATGTAACTACTACTTCTAAATTCCATGAACGCTAAAACCATGKATTTACACCAAGAAATTCAGCTGTACTAATGCAAACTTGCTGTACGACAGTGTTTAATCACTCGCCCGCAAAGCCAGATTCAATGTATGCTCACTGCATTTTGATTCTGATACACCTTGAGCTTTGAGTAACTGTTTTCATAAACATCTTGTCCCAGTTTCCAAGAATCCATCTCTTCTACTAATTCTGAGAGCAAGCATGAAATGAAATAGAATGCAGCATTCCATATTAAAGAAAGTCATTATTAACTCAAAATAATGAGTAAAATGGAAACAAGACGGACACTGAAAAGATTAAATAGATGAGTACCTTAAGATAAATGGAAATTGGCACTCCTGAAGAAAATTTGAAACTCTTTAATAATATTCTGAATTATATGCTTTCCAGTCATCCAAAATACAACTAGAAAAACTTTCCATTACCCAAAAGCAAGGTGTCACTTGATGTTTAACATTCATCAAAACCCCTTTGAATACACTGAGACTCACTGACTTTTTTAGATAAAATKATTTTCTCTCCTGTAATATGTGATCTTTGAGCTTGTTCTATTTAATAAAGCCCTTGAACAAGTGCATCTCTAAGGAGAATATCAAAGAAACATTTAATGTATATATAAGCCTGCCTTTCGTATTAGCAGCCTCAAAGGACATGTATTTTAAGAGAAATAAAAGGCCAKTTATTAAAGATTTTTTTCTGTTTCTGGTTTGGAGTTTTGGTTTTTGTGGGGTTTTTGGGTGAGGATTTTTYGTTGTTTTTTTGTCTGTTTGGTTTTTCTTACCAATGTTCTAGCAYGCCTCTAGCCCTACCTTTTTGAGGTCTTAGCTGCAAATTCCAAGAGCCAATGGAGATTTAATTGTGCAGGGAGGAGCCATAACAGTCCCACTCTTCCCGCAACTGTTTGTTACCAGACTTGCTGTTTGGGTGGTATTTACTCTAAAAGTCTTCAAAATGATTGACAGAGTTCCAAAAGGCCAGCAGACTGCACACCTGTAAAGAGCAACCTGCCCCAGGGCAAAGCCTTTTAGGATTATAGCACAGCAATGCAGCTACACTGTAAAAAACTTGCAGGTGGAGGCTCATACCAACCAAAKAGATCACCACTGGCCTGTAATTGTAGTTGCTTTTTAGCAAGAAAATAATCCCATACAGGTGCTCTAATCCATACTCTCTGCATGCACACAATAACATATCAGCATCTTTGTGCGTGTAATACAACTTTCAAGAAATGAGACTATCATGTTTCTGTCTCATTCTCAGAGTTATTCAGGTTTCTCCTCTGGGAGAAAGTATTTATTATTGGTTAGTCCTGTGACTGCTCTGTATTTGTTCAGAAGGGAAACAAGATGGAAAGTTAGTCATTCAAGTTMAGAAGCCTGAAAATGTAACTTATTTAGTAATAATTTCATAGCTCTCTATGTGGAATAATGTATTTAAATGAAAGTGTGAAATTATTTAAGTTTCAATGAATTTATTTGTTTCATGCCAAATAGGAAACTTAATAAAATGATCTTTCAATACTAATATTAAATTGGAGTGAAACTGCTATCAGAAGAGGAGAATGTTTGATATAACTGTTATGATGAAAGTTAGAAAACTTTATTCCAGTTGATAGCTCAAATAAAAGTAGAAAACAAATAGAYTGGTTATCAAAATGATAAATTTGAAAAGATTAGTTATTTTGACAAACTTCAAGAGTCGGAGGAAGATGTCTGAAGATTTGAGGTTAAGCTCTTCCTTAGACTTCTCTAAGACCTAATATAAATTACAAAGGTGTGACCAACAGAACATTACATCCATGCCCAAACAATAAATATATTCTAATAGTTATATGAACTTCATGGTTACAGAATTTGTAGGTTTACCAAAGATTCTCTGAAGGAACAGACTGACCATAGCAACTAGTACTATACTGGACAGCACCTAAAATTCTCTTTCAAGGGCTTTTTTGTTTCTCCACTATTCTTCTGAGATTTTTCACTCACACATTTAAAAAAAGCTGGAAGAGAGAATCAGGTTGTGGAAAAAATAATATCCAATCCTTCTACCCAAATCTGGACTCAGTCTGATTGAAAGGGAAAATGGCACATATCTATAGCTTTATTTAGAGCTCGGGTCAAATCCAATTTTTCTCAAGCTTCAAGTTTAGACACTAAGGAACGGTTTACAGGCTGGCACTTTCCCTCTGTCACTGTAAGATAGCTTTCTCTAGTTTCAGCAGGGTAGCTTGCAACACATCTGATTACYGGAACTTTCTGCTACAGATGGATAAGCCAGGATCTGGGAAAAAAATGAAAGCTGGTTCTGCCAATCATATCATTGATCTCTCACTTAGAGAGATCGTTCTCAATGCTTTGAGAACACTGGCAATGTTCTATTTTCACTGTTTCGATATACCACATACATATTTCTCTGCATTTGCTGTGCTGTGATCCAAAATTTCASAGCCAAAAGAAGACCAAAAAGGGGGAAAATGCAAACCTATTTAGATACAAAACCACACTTTATATCAGTATTAACATCTCATGCTTAAGGGTACTCACAACACAGGATTTTGCCAAAATCTTTTCTGTTTRCCACCTTGTTTAGTCTCCATTAAGAGCCTATAGCAGACAGTACTAATTATTTTAATGGATATTTTTGGAAAATAAAGTTTTCAARGACTGTTACAAAGGTATGATGAGGGAAGACCTCTGTCAGATCAGAAAGTTTGAAATCTCCTGCCAATGAGCAGCAGTTATTCATTCTTGCATTTTGTTAATGACCACAAGGAGAAAGAAACAGCATGTATGTGCCTMAAGAGTTTTTTAATGCATAAAAAATGTAGGCTGATATCTTGAAGCTGCCAAATTTTATATATGCCTCTGAGGTGAGCAATATGAGCTGTGCAGGATGGTCTCCTTATCACATAGTCTACAAGGGTTGATAACATCAAAGATGTCTATTCTTTTCATACAGCTGCTCCTATGTCTGCTTATCCAAGACAAATAGGCTTGCTAAGGGCAGAACTATGATTGTCTGAAATGTGATAGCAAGCACAGCTTTTCTGCTCAGGGATTCTTATTCATTCTCCCATTTCTAAATGTTTKCTTATCATTTGCGGGGGGAGGGCTCTGTGGCAAATACTACAGTAGCTGGATACACTCAGCAGTTGCAGAAGATAGTGCAAGTATTTTGTGAGAAGTTGTTAGCATAATGAAGGCAAAAATAAAATGATATTTTAAATCTTCAGGCCATTTGGAAAAATAATATACAGTGGTGCTGCTTTCCACCACCAGGGAAAGACTTTCCTTCTTAGCCATTAAGCCACAGGACTCTTTAACTGAAATACCAAAACAGAAAAACTCCTGGACAATATTAACTTTAAATGAGAGTTCTCATATTCCCCCAGTCTTTCTGACTGACATAACAAGGACTGCAGCAGTGYCACAGCTGCCTGAAGCAAACGAGAATAAACAGTTAAACTAGACAAGTGCTGCTCATTAGGATAATTTATTCTGTGATTATTCTTCTGCTCTACATCTACTTTGAAACAWGCAATTTTGGTACCTCCCACACTACTTTTTATTGACAGTAAGAAATCTAGGAGGGAAAGGGAGGATGCAAAAACTCTATGTATCCTTTAATGGCCAAAGTCCAAGATGCATCAGTTGCTCCGTCACTGTGTGTTTCAAGTGCATCCATTTAAGAAGGAAAATAGAAACTAAAGTATCACGTGTCACAGAACAGTATTTAACCCTTTATTTGGATTTATACTCCCCATCAGTTCCCAGTTTAACTCTTACTGAAGAGACTGGACCAGTCAGAAAAACCACAAAACATCTGAGGCAGGAAATCAACCCTAGCGATCATTTTATCCAGCCTTGCAGCTCAAAGCAGACTCCAGCACAGAAGGCTGTTCACGGCTGTGGCCAGTTGTGTTTTTAGTATGGAGTRTGGATTTAAGATGGAGACTCCACAAATTCCATGGGCAACATGCTCCAGTTAAATCATCCTCACAGTAGAAGTATCTTTTTCTTATGTTTATATGGAATTTCCTGTATTTTAATTTTTGTCCATTGCCTTTCGTCACCCCAAAGACCCCATGGATACTTGTGCCCTGCTGCTATGCCCCTCCAGCAGATACCAAATTTTKCAATTTCCTCCAAGAAAAATATTGGTTTGCTTAGAAAATTTCTGTGTTATTCACAGGGAAAGCAGGTTTTCCTTGTATGCTTATCTAAACATTAAAACAGCAAGATGATCCAAACAGATATAAGAAACTTATTTTTGATCTATTATTGGATTTGAGAGGTGGTCTGTGGCACAACATGGAGCCAATCTTGGACCTTTTCAGGAGAAAAAAAACCTGCTGTAAAACAGAAGTCTCCCCTGGGGCATTAACAACGTCCTTCCCCAAGCCCATAGTCTTTGCAGAGGAAAAATCATTAGCCTAGAATAAAAGTCCCATGCCCCCTTACAACACCTTGGTGCTTGCTTACGGTGACAAGCACAAACACCTCCTTCTGCAGGAGGAGGGAGCAACACTTCTGGTTGTGCCCCTCAGCATGATCTCTTTCATACTCTGACTGTGTGACAGAAAAAAGTGCAGAGGATGTAGGTGGTCTGAGAAAACARATTTCTGCTTTAAGGAAGATACACTATTGCAAGTTATTATCTGTAAACACTTGGACATAATATGCTTYGGGGAAAGAAACAGAAAACTCCTTCTGGCTTTCAACAGAGAGGAAGTTTTCAGGGGGAAAAGAAGGAAAGAGTTTCTGTACATCAGGAATTATACATTCTGTTAAAATTCATACCAAACACTTCCATTGCCCTTATGAATTAAGGCAGAAAAAGAACAGTTCATTGCAGGATAAAAGTCTCATTACTTGCTGGAATTCAGTAAGATTTCCTCTAAGCATAAGATGAAGCAGAATTTGCAGAAGGTGGGGAAAGATAACATTAGGTCTTTTTAATTCTTAGCTGGCAATGGTGATTTTTTGGGTACAAACCATCTTACAAGAAGTTTTACACATCACTCTAAAGCCAGAATYCTGTAGCGTTGAAAATGCTATCTACTTGGGTTTATCTGAAAGCAAAGGGATATAYTTGAGAAATGGACAAAAAGCATTTATTGCTTTATGAAAAATACCAGGTTGCTTTTTCCTGCACAGCACAGYAGCAGAGATGGATTGGCTGACTCAGGGATCAGGCACTAAGCAACAAGCACTTCTCTCCAGTAAAACAGAAACACCCAATAAAACAGCCTCAGTTCAGGAGCTGCAGTGCTGCAAAGAGCCACTTTCCTCCCAGGTGGAACCATACAATCTCCCATATTGTGTGTCAGCAGCAGGCTTGAGGGGCCACCACTGTGTAAGTGGGGCAGAGGAATGGGGCAGAGACTCCYGTGGAGTCAAAACCATTACTTGGAAAAAAACCCCTGTTCAGAAACARTGGAGCTCTTTGTCAAAGCATTTTGATGCTTTGACATAAAATGGCACTTTGAAACAGGCACATGTGTTCCATTAATTCAAATAACATTTCCACCGCTCAGTACAAGTTTTTAGATTGCCAATATTTCTTGACACATGCCAGCCAGTGTCCTTGGTTAAACGCTTTCAGAGTCCTGGTATCTCCCTTTTCCTTGTGCAGAAAGGAGAACAGAGAAAGGCCAGTAGAGAAGCCAGGCCCTGGATCAAAGTTCTCCTGGATGTGGCAATCCCCAGATTATTGCAATGGTAACTCTTGCTGAATCCCCTCTGTGCAATACCTGACATAAATTTCTCTGCTACCATGTGCTGCACTTCATCTCTTCTTTATCAAAGGGGAATAACCAAGGGACTAAATCACTTATTCTACATTARAAAAAAAWAAAACTGTGCTACTGTTATTGTACCAGCTACAAGTAATGTAGCTTACTCATGTACAAACAATGCTAATACCTACAAAAGCAATGGTCCTCTATCAGGTTATAAAAGCAGGAGAAAATCAGGAATGATTCTAYGAAATAGGTAACAGAAAAAAATACAGAATGGGGATGTGAAAGGAAATTAGGAAATGTTCTGAGAGATTTATTAGTGTATAGATCTACATCTCTGGACTATATAAAATTACATTTTCAGACCATTATATTCTATGCAGTAAGGAATAAATCTAGACTTGTAGAGCTGGACTAGATGACCTTTACAGTAACTCTCTCATTTTTAAAGATTTCCCCAGCTTTGCCATGGAAATTATGACAGGCCATTTTTTTCCCCTCATGGTCACAATGCAAAAAAAAGGTCATAGAGAAAGTTTAAACAAAAATTTCCCACAAAAAACTCCCACTGTGCTTCATGATGGCCCATAAACCAATCCCACCTCATCTCTAGAAGATTTTGCTTTGCTGCAAAAGTAACTCTGGAATTTAGTAATGATCAGAGAGTATACAGAATGAGATACAAAATCTCCCATATTCAATACCTTCAAATTTCATTTGGGCAACCACTTCCCTAATAAGAGCAAATTAATGGTATTAACAATTTCTTTCAAAGAGAAACAATGCAGATGTGAAAATATTCTCTAATTTGTGACAGGAATAATATACCTCAAGAACAATGCAGACATTATTCCATAYAATTAAAACAACTTAGCACTCCCTCCTAAGGAGACTAAGTATTACTGTTTCACAAAATATGTGCTTTAACAGAACCCAAATATAAAAGCTGCATATGCACATCTACTCTCTTCAGTCTTGAGGTCAAGGACTGAGAGTCTGGAGCTGGGAAAACAGATGTGAGATTACTGAGGCACATTCCCGAGATGATTTTAGCYAAGCAGCAACAAAACAACAGAAACTCTCCCTTAAATCTGACCAAGTTGCTATCCTCTCAGCTATTGCCAAAACACCTGTTTTGCTGTTCATCTCCAACTTTCCTGCCATGGGGCAGACAAGCAGTTCTGCTCTTGGCCAAGAGTTCATTCAGTCTCCATCTCAGGAGGTGTTTAACATCCAGCTGGGTAAAACCCTGAGAAGCCTTGTCTGACCTCAGAGCTTGCCCCGCTTTGAGCCAAAGACCAGAGCACAGAACCTCTTGAGGTTGCTCCCAGACTGAATTATCCTCTTATCCTATGCACTTTATGCTGGTTTCTGAGGCATCTGGGTTTTGTTTTTCTGTAGCAAATTCATTACATGCCTTGCTCTTGCTGGCATCTTTCCTCTCCTCTGTCCAACATTTTACTTGGAATTATGACAACTGGCTACCCATTCACCCAGTTAATCACCTTTTACTGGTCCCATCATTAGTAACAGCAATTCATACCCCATTTGAATGTRGAATTTAGTACAGAGCTGAATAGGATTAAGTGAAAGAGATTGACCGTAATAGCAGAAGACTAGACTCAGAGGCCCCTCTATTCCTCTCTGTTGATTGCRCTAGACTAAAAATAATATAAAGCCATCTTCCATTAGCAAGGAATTTATATGCTGTTTCTCTCTTCTTTTTTCTCTCAGAAATGCAGATTAATTTTGAACCAAATTTTTACCAAACTCTGATGGAATAGCAAAAATTACCTTTGACCACAACAATTTTATGTCTATGGCAGTCATTTTCCAACTGTCACAAAAAGGGCATATTTTGGTTATTGATTAACTGTTTTACTGTATTGTTTGTTTTATATGCTCTACAGGTCACTTATGACCTAGATGAAGTTTCTACACAGATTTTAACAACATGAACACTATTTTTTATCACTTATTTTGTGTCTGTTACATGTGAAGTGCTGCATTCAAATGAAAGGATACATACAGTATTGTTTAGATGGTTTCTTTTGGGGTGTAGAAGATGGCCAAGTCCTGGAACCACTATTCCAACTTTTAGAATGTGAGTGAGACATGCTGCTCTCCTGTCTGAAACAAATATACAAACCCACAAGTATCCAACTGATAGAAAACCCACATATGTAGGCATTCAAAGCTGCCCATGGCCAATGTACCTGTGGGACATTGTGGTGTTTCAGACTCATAAAGGTAATAGGTAAAAATTTCCTATTATGTTTCTTTKCCTTATCCTACTTTTCCCTTGATTTTTTCAGCATTGTTCTTTCTAAATGTCTCTCAGAGCAAAGGGCTGTCTATACCTGAACCATAGTTTAGGCTGATGAGAAATGGATAGAAGCTTATGATGTCTTCATAACACAACTGCATTCCCTTCTCTGCATTGCATTATATGAAACATTCTACTAGCAATTTTACCTTTGAATAGACTTTGATGCTTTTAAAATAACTCCAAATCAGATTATTCTATAAMTTCACAAGCCTCTTCAGCTCAGTTTCTACTGCAATGCAGTGAGTTCCTTCCATTTCCACACACGTGGACCTAGCTACCATCACAGCCTTATTTCCTCACTACATGCTCACTGATGGAAAAGGGAGCAAGGAGCTGAAGTCCTAGAACAAGACAAACAACCCCGTAAGGCTACACAAACTTAGCTGAGATGTGACCAGTATAATCTAGAGAAGAAAGATGTAAATGTCTTAAATGCTCMAGTCATCTCCAGAGAGGGGTATCCAGGTGCTTAGCTCTTACCAGCCAAGYTCTGCTGGAGCTTCATGAACATGAAGTACTTGAGGAGAAACCCAGGCACCACAGCASCTCAGAGTCTTGGACTTTGCCACTGAGGCACCCAGGAGCCTCCTCCCAGCCCAGTCTGAGACAGCTGTCTTTGAAAAGTCTAGGCATCAGGAGAAATTACAGTTTGTTCACTTGTGACATTTTAACAGCAYATGTGCTACTTTTAGTAAAGACTTGCATTTTTCTGCCTTTAGAGTAGAAGCACAATTATAGAGTAGAGTGTGCACAATTATATTTCGACTGTCAAGGGCTAACTTGCAACAAAGCAGTGAAGAAATKATTTTAAAAATTATTTCTTACTGTGGTAATTAGACACTGAAATTTTTCACGACTATTTCTAAAACTGTTCATTATGTTTATTCAATTTCTGGACAGTTACTTGAAATCCAGTGCACTTTCTTAGCTGGGAATATAAAAATGCCAATGGTTTTTAACTGGAACACAACTATAATTTTTTTACATTACATAATTCTTACATTTTCAAAAGAGAGTTTAAGATTTCCTTTGCAGATAATGAAAGCACATAAGTCTGTAATCTATCTGCAAGTTTCAGTATTATTTTAATACATATATTTAAACGGAGATGAAAGACCATAGCRAAGAAGGAACACTAATTCAAATATTAAAAAAAATTATGGAGATTCTATTGGAAAATACTTATTACTATGCACTTAGGTTAAACCAAACTTTGATACCAACTGCTAGATTTTTATCCTATAACAATTACAYGCCTAACTATAGACAACTGTGAAAACAGGGAGGAGAAAAAGGGAGGCTTGTTATTTAAATACTGCCATAGCTGGACTCCAGACATTTTTAAGAAGAAATTTTAGAATTTTTTTAAGAAAAAACCAAACTCCATCTGTTGTAATGGTACAATGACATTCAAAATTTCAGACACCTACTTAAAATCTGTGCAACTGATTTTTCATTTGTTCCCTACAAATTTTTTGTTTATTTACAAATATCCCTAACAAAAAATTAACTGAACAGAAATTCTTTAAATACTGTGATATTTACAATTATAGGAAACTGCTAGTTTTTCAGTGGGGTAGTTTTGTTAGGGCTGTTTTTTTATTAAATCGTTCTGCACTATTTAATGTGTTTTAGTTGCCATTTTTATAAAGAAGATTTTTGCGATAGGTTGATGGGTARCTTGCACATGTTCTGCATGCACATGTTCTGCACTTTTTAAAATGCTAGTTATTGGGTACTATGATTAAAGATTTTAAAAATACATGCATATTTGATTCAAGAATTTTCATCAAAAACAATGTAATTTAAGTATTTTCACTTTTTACTTYCTTTCAGCCTTTCTGCAGAAAGGAACACGAGAAGTAAGGGAAAATCAACCACTTCAGTTAAATCTGAAGTTTTCAAAACTATGAGTTTTTGGCGAATTCTTCTCTGTATTGACAACACCTAAATATATACATTTTGAATTCAACTTTTAGAAAGCATTTTCCTGTATTTTTTCTGGACGGGTTTGTAGGAGGCAAGAAACACCTGGAAGTATGCATGATTTAAGWAGAAGTTATTTTGGCTAAAAGTTACTGTCTCCTTTCCAATTTATATTTATTAGCTAAAAACTGACTTTTGCAATAGGTCCATAAACAAATCTTCTTCACTTGAAGTATTCTCAACAAGATCACTGTTGCAGCCAGCTGACCCAGGCTGATGCTGTCCCACCAGCTCTGCTGAGAAAACCCAAGGAGCTGACCTGGTACAGCCACCTTGGGAGTTCTGGAGGGAGAAGCAGCTCAAACTGAGCCCTGCTCACACCCCTGGTCCTTGCTGCCTCACTGGCAGAGTAGGAAGGAGAGAGCCTGGCCCTCTCTGGGCGCTCATTGCAGAAAGTATTGCTGTTAATTATGTGAYTAAGAGTTATCAGGCTGTATTTCAACCACATGGATGGTTATATATTGCTAAAGAAGAAAAAAAAGAAGTTTACCAAAGTTGCACCAACTTAATTCAATTWACAGCACAGCTACTCCAGCTGATAGCTTTTATTTTACTCCTCCCTTATTAGAAGTAGAACTGGAACATTAAAGTGCATGTGTACATTAAAGTGCATGTGTACATATCTACACATGTAAATTTAGCAAAATCCCAATGGTACAAAACCTTGATTTATCTGCTCAACCCATTGCTGAGCGACCTGTTTCAGATACATGAACTTCAAGTGGCACATTTCATAACTAAACTAACCTTATTTTCAAATGCAAATAAAATAACTATCAAAACTCCACTATTAATTAAACTAATTTAAATAGTCTGGTTATCACAGCATAGTGAGAAGCTATTATTTTTCTGTCACTTTTCCTACAACTAGCAAGTCAGTATGTATTGGTAAGAACACATGAACAAGTAAGCATACAATGGAAAAGGCAGAGAGATAATGGGAGGCAGGAAAGGAGAAGAAACAAGGTCAATAATATAAGTTTATCTSTGTAGGTTATAGCCTATTGTATACAGCAGGGAGTTACGCAAGAAAARGCAATCTCACTTACTACCACAAAGAACAGCCTGTAAGCTTTTCTTCACATTGCAATGCTGCTTCTAGRCTAAGGGAAAGTTGTATTGATCCAGTTAGCAGCAAATTATTATTAACCTGACACTGAACTTCTTTTGACCTATGACTCATCTCCCTCCTAAATAACCACATTATTTTCCTTCAACAAAAACAAAGCACAACACACCAAGAAAATTCCTTTACAGAAAATATAATGAACTTGAGAAACTACAACAATATGTCAGAGTTTTCATCTCTTGTGCCCCAAAAGTTCAGGACAAAATGTGCTGTTTTCTACCTACAGAAATAGATCACATTGAACACCTGCTTGCACATCAGATTAGCAACAGCTCAAACACTTTGCCTCAGCTTAATAAAAACATTAACACTCTGTGTTGGTTTCTTTTACAAYACTGAGGAAGAAAAATAGAATGCAAGAACAACAACTTGTCTAGAAATCAACAAAACACCGAAACAATTTCTAGGATGGAAAAAAACCCCAAAGCAGTGCAGAAAATTTATATATGAGGATTCAGAAACACCAGAAGAGGATACAAGAGATGTTTAGTTCACAGACACAACACAAATTAGTTTTTGTTTTTTTTGTGGTATCACCTATCACATTGGTTATGTTCAGTGGACACAAGCAAACCCTGTTCACTTTTCAAGGCTGCAACTGATATGTACCCTTGACCAGAGAGTTTTGATTGCAATGGAAGGTCAGTAATACAATAAAAACTTTTGAAACCAGTGATTTTATGCAAGTTTAGTATCCTGACAGTCAGAAAAATGCTAGACTGTCACAATCTTGTGATCATTTTAGAATATAACAATTCGGATCTACGGGCATTTTACAGAATAGCTTTTAGCAAATAACAACCAGGCACTTCTACATTACCATGGTAATTTTTTTAACATCATCCACTTTGTTTACAGCACAAAAAGTAATACCATTTCTGCTGTGGTAATTTAATTCAGCAGTGTAGTTTTTTGATCAAAGATTTTTCTTTTCTATAGAGCTATACATAAAAGCAGCAGAAGGAGCTGAAGTCAGCATAATTGTAAAAGCTGCTTTTCTGCAGAAAAGCTTCACAGTAAAAAGGTAATCAACCTGCTCACGTCAATGGCTGCAAAATCCAAAAGGAAAGAGGCCTGGAATTGTAAAGGGAATTCATCATTAACCAGTGGGATGCATTTTGGTCCAAAATTATTTAACATTTGTATCAATGGAGTCAAAAAAGAATGAAAACATCAYTGAAAAAAGGTAACACAGAATCAAAGACCAGAGAATGACACAAAATCTTACTGCTGAGTGAGCAGCATGGCTTTTACTACAGGGAATTCAGCAAAATGGAAAATAGAAGAAAAAGAAGAAGAAATGAAACGTGCATGCTTTGTATTTCACAGAATACACATATTAAACATATAATTTCAGAACAAGGAGACCCCACACCAGACCCCAGATTCCTGGAGCTTCAATACTCCTTTGTTATGGACTTGAGAATCATGGGGGCTCAGTTTGAGGGTCCAGAGTCCTTACTCTCACATATTTCATTAGGGTTGCCTCAGAGACATGGATTATTCAGCATCATACCCAGGAAGTTACATGTTTCAACATGACCAACCATATACAACTTACTGTATTTAAGAACAAAGAATGCAAGATAAAAGCTTTTAGATTTGGAATACCCATCTTGCTTATAAGTGATTTGAAATAATATCATTACAGAAAAAATAAAACTAAAACCAAGTAACAAACACACTCTCATTCCAAGACCACGGATAAAATCAGTAATCAGTCCTTTGAGCATTTAAATAGAGAAGTAGWGAACAGGAATGGTTATGTAACCTTTCCAAGCAGCTTCTGGAAATTTATGTGTTGTGCTGGCATACATACTTTAGGAAGGATGCTCAAGATAGTTTAGGATTAGAGATTTGAAAGAATTTTGAGAATGAGGAAAGGATGTGAAAACAATTTTTGAAGAAAAACCTAAGAAGCTCATTATAACTCTTGCAAGCAAGAGTCGTCTACAAAATTATTTGATTATAACCTGTAAAATCCTATATTGAGAGATAAATTTGGTAACAAAAGATGTTTAAATACAGAGGATAATGGATAATGGTACATTTAAAACTATGGTTGGACACAGAAGCCAGGTAAACACAGGCTAACAGATGAATACTCTTAAAAACAAGAGCAATGAGGGATTTGAGCTACTTAACAAGCCTGGTGGAGCGTTCTTTAGCACTGGGACCCTCTGCAAACAATTGAGGCACTACAGGTTCAAATTTAACTAAAGCCACGTGGTAGAGGCTGCTCTTTACTTTAGGAAAATCTGCTGGCTTGTGGCATACACAGCACAGAGTCACAGTCTTCTCTCTTCCCCTGATATTCTAGCATTATGAAAACATTGACTTCTGAAAAAACCCAGACCAAACCAAACAAAAACCTCCAGCTCTTTCACTACTATCAGGGTAGTTCTTTTACTCTGAACTCATGTGTATCCAGATTTACAAATCTTCCATTTAGAAATAATTTGAAATCTTTGGGCAAAACTAGTAGCTGCTGATTGTAAAGAGAAAATTGTAATAGGACAGCCACTCTTTTAATGATCTTTAAGATGCAATTTGAGTATAAATTATGTTTTCATTGTCTGATTTGTTATCTATAGCTTAATAAAATTTTTCTGCAAACAGATAGGAGTTCCTTGTGTGTTACCTGTACTTCCCCCATTCTTTGGGTGCTCACTGCACTGTTTATTTAAGATGGAATAAAAGTTCTGCCCAATTTATTACAAAACCTTTGACTCTGCTATGTGGCAAAAGATGTAYGCACCAGAATACTTGGGTGTCATTACCACTAAATAAAAACTCTGGAACTGCATGATAGCAGCCAGMTTCCAGAGGCAGCATCAGCAATATTCAGCTGCAGAGCACTGTAAATGCTTTGCAAAGGGCTCCTTTCCGTTTTCCATTTCTTGGACAAATCAATAGTCCAAGATTCCTTTTTCTGTTTACTTCAAGCATTTTGCTCCATAACCAGTTAGCAGATCAATACTGATTTGTATTCTAAAGAATGGATAACCTTTATTTATTTTTATAGAGGAATAAGCTCCAAMTAAACTTTCAAACAGATGCTGAAGAATTAATGGCATTACAGAAAGAGATGGCAATGGCCATGATGCACAAGAAGGATTAGCTGATATTGGTGGAATTTGGGGTGGTAACATTTCAAATGTTTTGTGGATGGATATCCAAAGTAAATGAAAAATGCTTGTTGTCAATTCTMTGCTTGCTGTTGCTCGTTAACTTCCAAACCAGAGCTTTGAGAATCCGCCAGTYCCTGTGTACATCATTTATTTTTGTACAGAATTTGGAAACTAGACTTACTATGTTATAGAGGGAACCAAAAAAAAAGAAAAGATGGTACCTTAAAATAAAAGATTTTGTTACTGCACAGTGTCAGGAATTTAACATATACTGAGAAACAAATGTCACTGAGAGATGAGTATTCTCCTGATACATGGAAAGTGCTATGGGCTGAATGTCTTATCACATCTAAAATATGTTGTGATCTTCTAACTCCATTTTTRGACACACTTAAAAACGAGCAAGTTATTGCAATTTTCCTTTTGCATCCTATCCAGCAGAACTGCTACCTTCAGATTTACGCCTGCATTCCTGAGGGCTGTGTATTAAAAACAGTTACATGCATTAGAGCTCCTCTTACCTTAAAGGAAAACAAACACCTCCCACAAGTTTTCCTGCCATTATCAGGCCTTCCAAGTGCCTGTAGCAAAGGGGCTGTCTGACAACACTTAGCATATTGCAGTGATGGAGATGCTGGGAAGAAGGTAGCTAGCCAGTCAGGAAACTGCTGCTGCTTCCTTTTCCATCAGCAGCAAGTCAATCAAGGCAGAGATACCACACTGCATTTCAAAAGTGCCATTTTCTAATACAGGAAATAAAATAATGCTGTCCATCCTTCATCTTAACAGTAAAATCAAGAATTCTAAAATATTTCTTTGAGACTTAGTTATTGTCCGAAGAATATAAATCAGTGCAACAGCAGCAATCCAGAGAAGGCTTGAAGAACACTATCAAACCAAGACTGTCTCTTACCACAAGCACAGAGCAATGACTTTTGTTAATATTAGTTTTACTCACATGGTACAAAGCAGTTTCTGGTCCAGGTGTGCCCATGACTTCTTGCCTCAATGACTCCATTTGTAAACTAGGCAACAGCGAGTAATGACTTGGACTACTACTCTTGTCCCCCTTCTTTTTGGACTTTTTCCCAGTATCCTTTTTGCTATTCCTTTGAAACATGTACTCTTCTTGGCCTATTTTCTCATTGCTCATATAGCGAAGCAATGAATTTTCTGTTGAAAGTAATGCAAAACATCATTGTGAACTTTTACATGCATGTAAATCCTGCTTCCAGAACATGCAATATTCTTGCTAAGATCTACCGCCAATTTTAACTCTTTGGGACTATTTAATTAACAAAACCCATATGCTTCTTTGGTGCAGATATAATAAGAAAGCAAACTTCTGTTAGGGAAAATTCATGACTCTTGAAGTTTTCTGGTATATTCTAAATAAAGGGAACAAAATATAAAAGAAGACGTACATCAATAAATTTTGTCTTGGAGTTTTAAAAAAGTGAGCAATGATGGACCTATGATAATTTTTGGGGTTTTGCTACTTTTTTAACCAGGAGTCATAATAAAGTCAGTGGCACCACACACTTTAAAGTAATTTGCTCTGAATGTTCATTGGGGATCATTCACCATATCATACATACTTTCCCTGAATACTCTTCCAGCATGTACCAATTTGTAGCTGACCCAGAAGCAATGTCTGTCAATTCAGGAAACCTCATCCGATTTCTTTTTCACAAAATTGTCTCTCTTTCCTTGCATTAATGTGAACTTCTAGTACCCACAACCTCCTGTGGCAAGATGTTCTTCAGCTTGAACATGAACTGCACCAGCTCATTTTCTTTTCATCCAGCATCTGACAGAGATATTTGAGCTCTTTGCTCTTGTTTCAGATTAAACACTGACAAACCTATTTCCTTACTTCACTCTAGACAAGCTTTTATAAACCTTTATTATGTCCTGCTACCAAACTGATAACRGCCAGCCTGTGTAACTGGCCCCAGTTCAGAAGTCAATTCAGGCATCTGATTAATTTTTGTTGTCTCCTAAACTTTCTTGAATTCAAATTATTTTTCTTAAGAGATTAAGAGACAGGAATGGCATACACATAGCATGACAACAACTGACACAGCAGCATAAGAATGCTTCTAAATTTGGTCTTGTATTCTTTTCCTAATAATTCCTAAGTGTTTCCTTTTTTGATCCCTACTGAATATTTAGTTAATATTTTTACAGAAATAGCTATCATTGCTGTAACATCTTGTTCTTGGCTGATAACAGCAATCTCAGAGGTCATAATTTTGTAYGTGGAGTTATGTATCCAAGCCTCACAACCCAGAAGAACTTCTCCTATTTGATTTTGAAGTAAACCCCATTCTGCGCTAGAATGTTTTCCAGCCGACTTTCTCAATYCTAAAATAGACTCTGCAAAAAATTAGGCATATATAATAAAGAAAATATCAAAACAGGTTCACAAACATWTATAGCTAAGCAAGCAGCAAAATGATGTTGAAATATATAGCTTAAAGCAAGATAAAACCGTGCCTTGTATAAGATGTGTGTTCAGATTACTTACCTCTCCTAGTATCTCTTTTTATTTTATTGGGGTCTTCATAATCTCCCACCCAGTTATATTCTACTGGCATAGAAATAGGCCTCAGCTTCCCTGGAAACAGAGGAAAAAATTGAGATCATGCACCATAAGGCAGCATTAACCCGACATTCTTTAGAGAAAAGAAGAAATTATGTGCTAAGCTGCAATTGTACAGGGTTGCTTACGAAAGAGGATCCAGTGCTGCCTCTGAACAAGAGGTTAAGACAGGAGTTCTGTTCTCTTTAACAGAAAAGAAGCAGCTAAGTATTTAATGGAATTTTTTTTTAAGTTTAGAAAATAAATCCAGTGCCCTACAAAGTCATCAGTGKAGTGATGTCTGACACTGACAAACGCATTCAAATTACTTCAGCTTTCACTGAGCAGTATCTATTTCTTATTCTGGAAGCCCCTGGCACACACATAGGAGAACTGTTTTAAAGCACATGGGAATTGTTGGTAACAGAAACTTGTGCATATCACTGAATTACCTCCACAAATAGCATATTTGCTGGTGGGCTTACAAGATCCATCAGTGACTAAGTGAGAAAGGAAGTAGAAAACYTCTACATGTCATTTCTTTTGTAGCATTTCATCCGCAGAAAGCAAAGTACATYATTATTGCTAAATTCACTTGACTTYAGACAGCAATAAAAAGAATAGCTGAAGACTATTCTGTCCTTTAAATTTTGACTGGAAGCTGCTGAATTGATTTTAAAAAATGCTGTAAACTATGATTTCTGTTTAAGGACTTCACATATATAGCTGGAAATCAGTGAAATCAGTGTGCTATGGAATTTAGTGGGAACACWTAGAATGGTCTGAATTCTTTAGCAAGTTAAACAGTGTATTGAAACAAAATGTATGTAAATAATATATTGAAACAAAACAGAGAAGCATAGCACATGGCATATTATCTGACAGACTGAAAACAAAATGTTTTCCCAACAAGATCAGCCCTTGCTCTTTTAAAATCAATTTAYCAGTCACAAATCCAAAAAGCAAGCAAATAGTTTGATTTTAAAAGTAGCAAAGCTAAGTTCTGTAAATTATTTTAGTAGAAAATTGCTACATGAAAGTCTTACTCCACATTTTGAGGTTAAATCCATGATACACTGAAAAAAAAGATACATGKTTATAATGAAAACAAATATTCAAASATGTCCATCTCCCTGCTGAAGTCCTGTGTCCATGGAAAACACACCAATACCACTCAGGCAGCATARTGGTTAAACTTTTTATCATCTTTAAAAAAAATATTGACAAAAAAAGTTGTACATTCTGTTCAGACTACAGGATCAGGTCACAAATACTTCACTACTCAGGAAAATAATAATTTTCTCTTATCATTAATTTTACTATTTAGGGACACATATTTAAGTCTGATTGAAGCTGGTGAGATTTTAGTGCACACAGTCATTTCCTGAGTGGGGATGTATTCGGCTCATGTTTACTTGATCAGAAACAGTTCTCAACAGTTTCTTCTTCTAGAAATAAAACCTTCTTTTCTTGTGAGGCAAAACACACAGTATCTTATTAATAGGAGCTGCACACTTAATAAAATAGAAAAGCTACAAAACTGATTGTTAAAAGGTGATTGTTAACAACAAATTTTCTGCAAAATCTTCAGCTGTTCAAAGTACCTGCTTTTGTATCTGGCATTAAAACTGCAATGATCAAATTTGTTTCTTTCCTTAAACTCAAGTTTCATTTGCTTGTTTCCTCTCCTAACAACCTTGGTTTTACACCCCTATGGATTCCCTAATCTCTTTTCCATCGAGAGGACACTTAGGAAAATTTCCATCTTGCATGTGAACAGAAGCTTTCCAAGGCCAATTAGCAGCAACTATGGAAGATCTCAAAGCCAGTAAGAGCAAGAAAGAGAAATATCTTTGTTAACATTGTCAAAAAATGTCAAAAGATTCCAGTAAAGAAATTACAAAGGGCCTTATTAACCTCTCATGAAGGAGAACTGAGAAAATTTTTGTAAAAAAGTTGACACATCACAAAATTAATGGTAAGTACATGTTGAAAATAATTATTTCTCTAGGCCTGGGAACTCTTTCTGACCTTCTTTAACAGGTGACCATAAGCCAGAAGAGTGTTATTGTCATTTTCCAGATTTCTGTGAAACCCTAAGGCCATGCCTACCCACAAACCTTATGCTAACAAATGCCATGTGGGAAACTTTAGAATTTAATGCTGAAATGGTAATATTTTTAGAAAATACACTTAAATGAAAATGGACTTGACAATTCATTAAAAATGGACTTGAACTCATTAAAAAAAGTGAGATCAAAAGTGAAGGGCTGTAAAACAAATGTGTTAAATAATGACTGATTTTCAGTGGAGTCTTTGATCCATGTCTTTATGACCCTTTCTGCTAACAGAAAAAAAGGCAGAAAAAGCTATCCTATAACAAAATAATAGATTCAGCAGTCCTTGAAGAAGAAATGTGTTCTTCCCTCTCAACCACCAGTATTAAAATTTAATGTCTGGAACAGTGAGTACATCTCTGTTAATGGAACTGTCTGCAGCCACCAATTGTAATATTTGAAATACTGGAGTAATAAAATTGATATATCCATTTTCAAAACTTAGCAGTTATTTTGCACAGAATRGGCATGGTTAGAAAACACTTGAAAACACTTTGAAATCAAAAGGATACTGAAGATTTTTCAGCAGGATGGTGTACTTATGTAGAAAGAGTGCATTTTGTGAAAATGCAACCCTTCATGTTGTGCAAGCACATTGCTCCAGGTCCTGAGGATACTTTACACAGCTCAGGTTCAATTTATATCAAGGTTCCCAGGTGATTCTGGGGCTTGCCTGCATTATGTACTAAATCTATGCTTCCTCATAATTTAYATCTATTTTCTTCACAAAGGGATATGATGACAGGATTGTTACAGTAACTAACATACAGCTTGTGCTCACTTTTAAAGCTGAAGTYACATAGGTTGAAAAAATGTTCAAGTGTGTGCTCACCTAATACTATAGCAGTCAAAATAACTTTTTTAAACATGAGATTTCCTCTTCATTTTCTTCCACAGCCTAACAACTCTATGTCTGTACAATTTTATACTTCGCAACAGAAAACCAGTTCTCCCAGTCCAAAGCTAAACAAGTTACCACACTAGGTAAAGGAAGAGTTCCAACAGTTTCAAGGGTAAAAGAAGCTGGAGTACAAGGGTTTGAGCATCAGAACTCTCACCAGAAATTGTTCCTGAATTCTCATCCTAAATAAGCCAAAATCCAAGAAGTGGATGTAGCACGAATACACAGGTGTGCTCACATGCAAAATTCCTTTTTTAACAACCTGTGATCTCAAATAATGAGGAACTGGTATATGTAAAAAGCCACCACTTGCAACATAGGAAGTTACAGGAAGTTAATACAGTATCACCAAAAAAAAGACCACTGTCATCAGTCATCCTTCAATTCTGGGACTAAAGAATTACAGAGTTTCAGAGAACAGTGCAGCATGAAAGCAGAAAGTCACCTCTTGGTAAAGCTGAAGGGGTTTGATGTTGTTATACCTAAGAAAAATTTCCCAAAGCTGAATTCCAAAGCTTATTCAAATCTTGCCCTTCCAATGAGARAAACTCCATTCTGAATTTTTAATAAAAAAATATGAGCTTCTGGTATATGTTTTTTCAATAAAATCATACTGAAACATAGTCTGGAAAACTAAGCTGGTAGYAAAAATATATATACAGAAATCCCATCAATTTTAAACTGGACTTACCTATCATAGYAAATATTTTTCTTTCCYATAACAGAATAAGCTCTTTGGCTGAAATTAGACTAAACCATTATTTAATTCTCAGCAAAATCAATGGCCACCAGAAGTATTTTCATGGTTAAAAACAAAAACAGATGCATGAAAATCCTAAAATCAACAAATGGTGATTATCTTTATGAGATCAATGCTGTACCATATGTTGGTGTGCTCTCTCTCCTTCCAGGGCCACTTGTTCTTCCCTTCTCATACTCATAGCAGTACAAAACTGCATCTTCCTCAACCACGTTGAAGCGTTTCCGATATTCTTGGTCCAGAAACGAGTTTGGAGATTCAGATCCTGTATGAACTGGTTTGCCCACTATATGTCTGCCAACATCATCACAGGGGAGATTTCCCTTTTCATCCCTTCAGTTAAAAAGAAAAGTTTTTAATATATTGAGATAAGACACTGTTTTTTTTTTATACTGTGAAAATTGTAATAAACATGGGCCTATGCCAATATTTTCTATGCTGAAACAGATGAAATCCACCCCACATCAGGAGCACACAGCATATATGCATATATATATGCATTTATATGCCAGCTACCTCACACATTTCTGCTTGTTCAGTTCTTTACTGATTTATCCACCTCATGGATTCCTCTGGAAAATTATTATAGAAATAAAATTGATGTGCAATTACTCTTTTCATTTTTCTTGGTTTTTTTTCTGGARTCTATCTAGCACTTTGGGATTTAGGGCAGAGGAGAAATGTTTGCCTTACATTTTTGGCCTTACATTGGATACTTTTAAGACATGTCTACGTGGTAAGCATCAGCAAACTCAGTCTGGTTCCTCACACTTTAACCCAGATCAAGAAGAACCAGGCACAGAAGATGTACAGACACCTGACAGTTTTGCACAATCATTTCAGGTCTAGAAGTTGTATAGGCACATCCATGCAGTTTCACATACAGCGTGCAGCACCTGCTCACCAGCTGCTASCCCAGGACAGTGCTCACTTTGCACTTTGTGTCAGATCCCCATGATCTTTTTGCTTTCCTCCACCTCTGCCCCACTCTTTCAAAATGGAAACTAGTCAAAGGCATCAAGCAAGAGAGCAAGCAGTGCTGGGTTAGGAGTTCTTTCTTGCACTAGATGAATCAGAACTCATCTAGTAAATGTGCTGCTACACCTGCCTGAAGATGGCTGCAAAAGACCTGATCAGACAGCCATTTCTGTGCAGAACAATAAAGGTGGTCAAGAGAGAGGTAGGTATTCAAGAGGTAATCAAGAGACAAGCTGGGCCATATGCTCTTGCTGGAATCCTTCAGCTCCTGTGAACTTCCGCGTAAGCTCCAAACTGGCCAGCATGCTGACCCCTACTTCGCTGGGCACCTTGAGACTCCATCTGAGGACCAAGCAAAGCCTCCTCATGGCACCCARGCAGCCATGAAGGATGAGAAGAGGCCATCCTGCCTCGGTGTGACAGTGCAGCATCACGAACCCCCACTGATCACTAGACTCACTTTGGCCAAGCTGCTTTCCCAGAGCAGGCATGGTGTTGGCTTAGGGAAGGAGGCTGGTACAGCCCCAACAGGGCTGTGGGCTCTCCTCCAGTCACAGAGAGCCCTTCTGTGCTGACAGAGCTGGGGACCCCAGCAGGTAACAGGAGGAGACTGACATAAACCAGCCAGATGCGGATTGATGCTGCAACCCCCATCAGGGGCTGGCCCAAGGAAGGCAGTGCAGTCTGACCTAGAGGGATCTTTACTGTAASCATGGAGTTAATACAGAGCCATCAGGCAAACAACCTTTGCCACAGCCCTCTAGAGATGAGGGCTCCAGTTCCCATCCCCAAAGGTGCTTGATAAATATGAGCAGGCACTAACACACAACCAGCACTCCTAAGCAACCAGCACATGGCAAGTGTTGGTCCCTTTTTGTCATGCCATCCATGAGAGGATATGTCAGCAGCTGTACTGTCTGTGGGTATCATCACCAAGGCTTTGGGTTTTACAATTTACATCAAAATATCAAGTTTTTTCCTCTATTCCAGTAACAAAAGGAGGCTTGATTGTTTGCTTTTCTTCCTTTGGAATGGCAACAACAAGCTGGGAAACAGATGTTGAGCAGTTTGATAATACCCAAAATACACACATGATTTAATATAGTTAATCATGGGCAAAAAACCTGATGAAATGCCCAAACAAATTATTCAGAAACACTGCACCTTATGTGACAGGTGAAATCAAGAATAGTCCATTTGGATTAAGCTGATGAAAAAATTCAAATGTACTAAGCCTAATCTCTCTACAAGATTACAGCTTGTACTAATATGTATTATAGGATTTAATCTGAATTGGTCCAAACTACTGCATTATCATCATGATTTAAGAGATGTTATTAAAAATAATCAAAATTTGTTTAGAAGTTCTCAATTTCTACAGTAGAGCTTAAAAACTGAAGAGTAGTGAATGTTTAGCAAAAATAATTTTAAAATGAGGATGCACTTCTTATAAAAATATTGTGATGGTAAACATAATCAGTTTCAGGAGCTATCAGTTTCATAGGTTTTTACCATATGGCTTCTGCATTCAAAGAGAAACAAACCTAAGACTACTCTTTGGTTGGGTTTTTATTCCCCCCAGCTTTTTTATATTGATGGATTAGAATTAAATACTTGGTTCTTTTCTGAAAATTTTCTGAAAACCATGTCTTTAAAATATTTACTTGAGGATAACAAAGAATTTTTATCAGGGAGGTAAAATATGTATTTGATTACTGTGCACAATTCAAGTGTCATGACTAAAAATGTTCTCATTTAATTTAAAAAAAAGTTATAGTAAACTAGAGTATATGTTAGTTCAACTAGTTATACATGTCATATTTGAAATAATTATTTTTTTTCTCTGAGAAATAGAAACCAAGGCAGGTACAGGCAAGGCAAGGATAAGGACGGAACATGGGACACAGCTTAAGGCTTCACAAAAGGCTTCTGACATCCCCATGAAGTCAAAATCACACTTGGGCCCTGCAAGGTTTTTCATATCTCTGAAGAGTAAGAATTCATCACAGAATCTCAACTCCTCCTCCCCAGGAGGCAATTTAACTTGCCATATACCTCACTCTTGGACAAGCCCCTGGAAAGTCCTGTCAGTATCAGGTCATACATCTTATTAACTGGCTAGAGAAGTTGCTGATRAGAAAGTGTAAGAAAAACTCAGCTACAAGAAACTCAGGTGCAAGAAAGAACATGCTGCCCTTATAACCTTTCCAAGAAAGGCAACTAAAAGAAAAGCAAGAATTAATTTAAAAATACATTAACTGGACATATTATAACCTGCGTCTAAGATTATGGAAGCTTTAGGAATTCTGATTCCTCTTAAATACAATCCTAGACCTCTGGGCAGCCACTTTTTTGCACTATTTGTAGGCCATAATTCTCTCAGAGTTTCAGGAGTACATCTGTGTACATTATGAAATTATAGAATAATTTGTGGTTGTGTAAAGGTAGGCTAATGAATCTATAGGGAGGATCTGCTGCTCTTTTGGCTCAGCAAGCCCAGAGACCTGGGAGAGATGAAAATGCCTGCTCCAAGGTGGCAGGTCAGACTACCAGCTGTACAGACAGTGAACAGCATGGTCACTGCACAGTCTGGCTGAGTGGCCACACTGAAACACAAACCTGAAATTTCTCAAATATCGGAGAAAGAAAATGCTATGGCAGGACTGAACGGTGCTGTTGTTGGAGTTGAAAAGTTTCTTGCATTCAACTGAGTCCCTTGCTGCATTATGATTATTGGGCAAGGGRATAATAAATATGAGCTCCTTTCCTAGTTACAGATTCAGGGTTTCAGGTAACTCYTGCTTTTCTGAATGAGAATGAGACTGTTGCATCCAATTGATTAGCCCATGTATGAGACAACAGGGTACTGGACCTTCTTTTCTGAAGGCTACTTTTTGCAGAGAAGATACTGATTCAGAATATTCTGGGTCTGATTCAGCACATCTACCCTTAATAACTAGTTTACCTGCAAAACACAGTATTAATACAGTACTATCTACAGGGAAGACTAATAAATAGATATGAACTCTACAGGGAAGACTAATAAATAGATATGAACAGAATGGTCAGTTACTTCACAAACATTTTTTTATCAAATTGTACTGTAAAATGGTCTTTTTTTACCTTGGAACATAAGGTTCTGTTGGAGGAGGAGGTATGTAGAGATCCTGAAGGGCAGAGCTGTCTCTTTTTGTAGGTGTGCTGATAGTGCTGGATGGAGTAGCAACACTGCTTGTAGGGCTTCTAGGAATAAGAGGCTGGTTCAAAAGAGAGAGAGAAACAATCAGGATTATCCTTATATATTACACATTTTTATTTGTAAAAGCCAAAAAAAAGAATTAGTTCAGAAAGCTAAAGAAATAGTTAGCAGTTCTAGCATTCTGTGTGCCTTTAAACTGACTAAAAACTCACTCATGCTAAGAGGACAGATCTACAAATGGACAYCTATTGTGCTTATAAAATTGACTCCTCTGATTGCATCTTTTTCCCTTTAGCACAGCAAGTTTATTGCCAATGCCCATAAAATCAGTGATCACATGAGCTACTGGTGAAGCCTTAACGAGTAAATAACAAACAGAATCCAGTTAATTCCTTAAATAAACTAACATTGTAAAGAAAAAGTCTAGTGTTTACAGCAAAAGGTGCATAARTAGGCATTAAATTCAATGTCAAGTCCTTCCATCTGCTCTACAGCTTAAGAATTAAAAGCTTCAGCTTATGCCTGTAGATGCTGTTAAATCAGGTACTGCATCCTCAGAGCACACACGCTATGAGAGAATCAACTGAAGATTATTATTATTATTCTTCATTCCCCTGGGTACACTCYTCACAAAATAACATTTACTCACAGGTAAATAAACTGTACCCTCCTTGCAAAATAATCRTGCATTCTAGCTATCATTCCAGTCCAGATAAGGATCCTTCCTCTTAATCACATTTTTTCACAAGATTTTCTAAGTCTCTACACAGATGCAGAAAAATCAAATGAGAAGAAAACTCTGATTGTTTTAGTCAACTTAATAACACATCTGTCTATAAACAAAAGCCTTGTGTGGCTTGGTTTGTGTGATAGCTAAACTCAAGCAGAAGAAAAAGAAAGAACAGCAAGTACAAGAGTATCTTCATACACCCAGAAAAGAATCCAATAATACTGAGTTCTGCTTTGAAAGAGTTTTTTCTCCTCCATCGTTTTGGAAGTTTACTCCTTGAAGAAGGAAGTGCTGGGATTGAAGAGAGATCACTATACTTAAAMTTTCTGACATCAGTAACTACCTAAAGACACAAACATTTCAAATTGCATTGATGGCAGAGAAGCTCTAAATGTGGACTGAATGGGTGCATAGAAAGATCCTTCTCCCAGCACTGTTACAAATACTTTRTAACACAGCAAAAGGGTATTCCTGTGCAGAATAGTAAGTTCTCATTTTCTAGGTATTAATCTTGACACTGTAGCAGAAAACCCAAAAAGTTTAAAGGAGAATCATTGCAGAATGTTGGCCTTTCATCAGCTGGTGATAAGAGATAKAAATCTAGGCCTATCAAGCCAAGGCCCCACCACTGTGCCACTTTTTTACAATCTGTATGTAGGAACAATAGATATCACCTAGGAAACCTCATCCTTTAGCCAGTTACTGCCTTGTTTTGGAACAGAGCTGTGTTAGGTGCTATGTAGCCCTAACATAATAAAATGCAKGCTTAAAATTTGTTTGTTAAAAGTTTTCAAGTCCACCTTTAGAGCGACAGCTATAAACTGACACAAGTTTTCTRGGTTTGAATGTTCCAAATCTGTCTCCTATAAACAGTGCTACTGCTGCTCATTAGAGTTAATGTGAGTATCCTACAGCCAGGCCAAAGAAAGACTGCCAGTATTTACAGGAAGAAAGGGAGAAAGACACACACAAAAACCAGACAGGTAAAAGACTTTACAACCACTAAAAACAAGACAAATCTACAAAAATAAGAATAAAACTGGTGGCAAGAACAGGTCAAAAACCCCAACACAACCTAAAACAATAAAAAACATCCTAAACATCCTCCCTCTCTCTTTCAGAGAMACAAAAATCTTGCCCTTTACATTTTCATCTGTGACACTGTAGCCATAGATGTTTTTGAACCACTAATACAACAGTGTTTGTTACCTTTCTGATACCCTGCACTTCTATAACAATAAAACTGTGGCTTGCTGAGTGGCCCGTTGAATTATTTTTCATTGTAAGCCAAGAGGATTTTGTGACCTAGATCCTGTTTACACTTTTTRAGCCCAAGCTGTTTGGTCATGGCTCATACCAGCAGAAGCACTGGGAGGAAGACAAACTGCGTGAATGGGTTTGCTCTTCTCCATTTAGAGGAAAAAGTCAAAGCCTTTACTTTATCTGCATGAAAAGGGAGGTAAGAGGAGAGGGGGACTTGGMGACCAGAACTGTGGCAGTCAACATGAGCTTATGGTTTATCTTACATAGGGAAAATAATGCTCAAGCATGAAAGTGTTCTGGACTTAAAAGAGTTTGATGTGCCTCTGGTGATTCTCAAAAGCTGCTATAGGGCTAGAAGGCACAGGGAAAGAATTTCCCTTGTGTTACAGCCTAGAATACCTGGCTGCAACTATATAAATTCTAATGATATTGCCCTAACTTCTGGAAAAAGAAAAAAAAAAGCTGAAGTCTGAGGAATCTGTTTGGTGTAACACACAGCCCTGACATACAAGTCAGTTTGCCCTCCAGGCAAATTGCTGGTTGATCCTGGAAATCAGTTTGGGTTTGGACATCTTTGACAAATGAGTATTTTGGTTTATCTTTCAGCACAGGAAGGTGGTTGAAACAGTGAGTGCAATAGGAAGAAATGGTATTCAGTCTAACCCAGAAAGCCATGAGCTATCCCACTTACTGAAGGCCAGCGGTTCCCTGTCAGACACGGTCAGMGGTGAGGACACAGTGGAACTGTGGACACCCTGAATGACTGTGGTACCTCACAGGACAGCAAAGTGAATTGACCATCCCAGGGCACTTGGAGCTCCCCAGGGGGCAGAAATCGTAATCCAATCCAATCCATGTGGAGGTACAATCCTGTAGGATTGTCCCAAAACACCCTAGGAAGTCTTATTAATTTTCAATATTGCTTTTGCATTGCCAAACTCAATTCTCTGCTTGTTTCCAAAGAAAGAGAAAACTTGTCCAACTAGAAAAAAAGGGAAATCCTGATTTAAAAATAGGTGACCCCTTTTTTTAAAAAAAACTCCAGTTTTTATCATGACTAAACCAGTAGATTAGTAAGAATTTTTACATGGTAAAGACATTTGAATGGTCTCTCCTCGTAGTAGCTCAACACACTGAGAGCCTTGCTGTAACTACCACCTTGTGCTGTTGAAGTTCAGCTTTCATTTTTATGTACAGAATGAAAAAGTCTTCAGACCCCTCTGGTTGAAAAGAAATCCTTTAGAACATGGCCTAGACGTATGGTACATCTACATAGCATTTTGCATTGAAAATTAGAGACCTCAACTGCTCAAGTCAATCTGGTCACATGCAAGCAACCAGCTCATGCAGCTCTCTGCTTCAAGGGCAGCCACTCAGAGGGCCRCATGCAGGCACCTTGGACACAAAACCACAGGCAACTCCAGTCAAGTATTTCTCAACTGCATGCCTTGGAGATCAGTGGTATCACTGATTTAATTTTCTTCCAAGGAATAGAAATTCTCCTGCTGCAGTTCCTTCTGGCAGGCTGGCCAGGGCAAGTGGGATTGCTGAAACAGCAAGAGAACTAAAATATTTTCAGTTCTAAAGAGTTGAATACTTGGCCCATGGTAAAAGCCTGAGAGAGAAAGTTTGGAAGTTACATATTAAAAATGGAACAATCTAAAAATGTCCCACAAATGACCCTCCATCAATCTTAATCCACAATGACAGACACAAAATCTGTAATTCAATATATTTTGGAGTACTATTTCTCAAACATTTTGAATGCACTACCCTACCCTCCCTCAGGTTCATTAGTCTTTACAGAGCCTTCCCTAAACTGTTGCTTGGCTGCAGAACAGGAAAGCAACTGCCAGGCAAAAAGAAATCTCTGTCAGCACTGACTGGCAGCACACAAGTCCCCTCTCTTCAGTAGCTGTTCTGTCCTGGTTGGCTCTGCCCTGCGGTCCCCACCTCCCTCTTGCCAACAGGACCCATTGCTGCTTTTTGCACTCCCAGTCCTGAAGAAACTGAGAGGGTGTCCCAGTGAGTCAGCATATTCTTTTTGATTTTTCCATCTAAACAATGAATGTAATCAATATTTAATATACACTATCTAAAATTATTTTAAATGTTTTTTGAAACTCTTTGAATCTCTCATTAACACCCTTGGAAGCTGCAATATAAGTCTGAGAAACATTGCTCCAAAAAAAGACACAAAATTTTTCAAAATATAAGCAAAGCTAATAAAACATTTTAAATTTCATTATCTTTATACAGTATTTGCATCAATAAGCAGATTTTACTACCAATATATTTTTCATATTGAATCAAAATTACAACAATATATTGAACAAAATGTTTCCAATAAAATAAACTTTTCATAATAACAATCATGACCTGAAATAATGAGATACTGTAACTATATCAGACAGAGTTCATTTTAACAGTGCTACAAAGAATGCCCAGTTCCCATGCAGTTAAATGACAACTAAGTAATTTAAAAACAAACGAGTGTTTTATTCAAATTTAATAATTAAAATGGGTAGGATCATTAGTTCTAGTCATAAATTATGAAAACAGTATATAGCATTGCGTCTAGATGAATGAAGGAGGCAATAAAATCAAATAAGAAAATATATTGAATAAAAATAATAAAAGCATTTTCTTTCAAACAAAGGGCTTCTTATTGCTGCCTTTCCTTCTTGGGAAAATGAAAAGTTCAATATGCAACAGTGGAAATATGATGCATATCTAATCCAAAACAAACTCTGTTACAAAAACTACAGATACTGAGCTGCTGGTGCTTTTAAAACAGTACAATTTAATCAAATACAAAACAGTACAGCAAACTATACAGATATACAAAAGGTGACATTTAAAAAGGCTTGGTGAAAGAGGGGTCAGAAGGTTTTTTTCCAAGCCAACCCAGCAGATGTGGCTGGCAGCTGGACCTGCCCCATCCTCAGTGCCATGAGGAAGAGCCTTCTCACGGACACCAGCAGGCGCATTCCACATTAACCGGAGCGTGGCACAGGCTGCTCTAGCACTCTTTTTCTGTATTGAAAAAGAACTGGATGAAGAGTCTTCCACACTGCAATAAAGTCCATTTCCTCTTGAGAATTAACAAAGCATTTTCCAGAAGATAAAGGAGGGCTTTGCAGCTAGGTTCTTGCTAGTGTGGTGCTGGTGACTTACACAAAATTTTCATATGCTCTGAGAATCTTCTCTATTGAACTTTCCACCTTTATTCCAACAGCACTTGAATGAGCCTTCCTTTGAAAACTCCCCAGAACAACACAAAGTGGAAAGGAGAAATAAAACAGACAATCTAGAGTAGAGGAAATTTATTTCAGTTAGGTTTTGAAGCAGACAAAAATTTAGAGAGTTCAAAGATAAAATCACCTCTATGTCAAACAAGGAAAATAAAAAAAAAAATAAGGGTTAAAGTTAATTGGTTTGTTCACCATATTCAGTAGCAGTCAGAAATACAAATATTGCAAACTGCAATATCATTCTAGGTTCTCACACAATGGATCAGCCTATCAAAAAAAGTAACGGAAAGGCAAATTTAGTAAGGTTTGTCTTGCAGGCATAACACCTTAATATTTATGGTACAATACCATATTAATAAATATTTTCAATTTTGCAAAAGGCAACCACCTAATTCCCAAAGGCCACAGCTGCCTAATTCAACTGTTGAAAAAGAAGTAACAAAAAACACAGGCTGAAAAATCTCTTGACAAATTTGGACATGATTCTAAAATGCATCATGGGAGAACCTTGATTACCAGTAAGAGGTTGGATACTGATGGATATTAAAACAGACAATCAACTCACTGAAAACACACAAAAAAAAAATCCCCAATCAACCAAACAACACTTTATTTAACCAGGACACAAGGGGAAAAAAAAAAAGAGTTTTTTATTTCTGTACTGATTGACCTTAGAGCTGGAATTAGTGTGCTTGTAACTACAAACTCATTATGTAAGGGTGCACGGTATAGCCAAAGGCTAATTGTATTATTTTACTGCACATCAAACCATTCAGTTTCAGGATGGCTACGCCAGATGCATAATTCTTCTTCTTCTTTCTTTCTCTCCCCTAACCTTTCATATTTATTCTAAGGATAAGAAAATTTATGAAAAGAATAAATATAAGTGTTTCTGCTAAAAAGGAAAAAAAAACTCACAAAGAATTAACAATTATGTAGCCTGCATTTAACTCCTGGTTCATGGCAAGACTGCAATGCAAAGGCAGAGCTGTTCAAAGTAAACAGCTGAAAATTCTAAGAAGCATTTATGCCAATTAAAAAACAGTTGACATCTGAATGATCTAAAGGCATTTTCCACACTTGGAGACTGTGAATGTTTGGCTGGCATTTGGCTAACCTAGATCACCTACAGTGGGCAGAAAGCTCTTAAACATTTCATTATCAGTTTATAATTTAACTCCTAGGACACCCTCTCACCTACACACAAGCCAGCTCGATGCACTGGTGGTACCTGCACACTGCCTGAGCTGGGACACTCACTGAGCACTTTCCCAGCTCACAGGGATACTCATTATCTCTCCATTAAGTCTATTTTGTCATGCAGCTGCAAATGGCAAACTTCACGTTCTTAAACACAACTGCAGACTGAACAAGCTGAATGTCATTTACCAATAATGCCTCCACATTATTCACTTTAAGCTAAAATTAAGTTCTCAGAGGTTCTCAATTTAAACATCACAAATGTAAATTTTAATGTAAATGAGTCTTCAAATTTAATACACTGAAATATTTACCTTCTACACCTATGGCATCAGCTGTTAAACATATTGATTGGTAGGATAAATATAAAAAACATAAGTCTGATTTTGTGTCATCCTCCTTACATCAGGGCACACTTCCACCTTCCCCCCTCATCCATCACAATATGATTAGGTTGTGACACCACATTTTTCCTGTGTTCACTCTATTTGCAGAAGCAAAAAGACCACAGTAGTTTTTTGCTGATCCTATTTCCCATTTTGTCAGAATTTCACTCTATAATCTATATCTCACTCTATAATCTTTTGAATATTTTACACCTCAACAGAATTATTACTAAGTCACAATTTCCTTATAGTTTGTGTCTGCTGAATAATACATATGGTTCAATTAACTCAACTCTGGGATGACAGCACATTTGTAACATTCTCAAACACTTCAAGACATCCTAATATAGGAAAACAAGTTAGCATAACCACACCTGCTTGCAAAGTYGATGTTAAGCAATGCTTTCCTTTATGTTTTTCTGGTATTTGCTATCACTTTCCTTCCTCTCCTCTCACATTACATCCCAAGCTTTATTAAGAACAGCCCCTTTATGTCAGTCAGGAAGATAAGAAATTTCGGAACAGCCATAGCATCAAATTGCAATTATTAGACTTAAAAGAGTTTTTCTGAAGATTTTTTTCCCAGACAATTAGTTAAATAAATACAATTTCTTCATATTTTAACAGCTATATAATTACACTGCACTCGGACTTCTTTTGATGCTTGTTATTGATAAAATATACAGTACTGATTTCACACTTAGGCTGCACTTAAAGTTCAATATCAGCTGACTTTAACATCTGTTCAACTCCGATCTGCRTAAATCAACAACAGAAATTTCCACATTATGCATCTTCTGAAGTTTGCACTTTACCCTGGAGCTTTGTCCACACTCCGCCTACTTAAGGAAACTGTTGTTTCTCACACTAAAATTATAAATTAAAACAGACACACATATGCCCACTGCACACAGAAGTGCTGAATGAGGTTCTGGCCTTTTCCTGGTGTCATGTTTGATAAAATCAGAATAATATCATCATGATACCAGAACTGTATCTGCAATGTTTAACACTATCTCTACTTGTGCTCTATTTAGCCTTGAAAATATTCATATTTTTCATGCTAACAGCAAGAACTGACCTTCCCACCCCAACACTCCCATTGCCCCCCATTCCCCAAATCTGTAAGATTACAGAAAATCACTATCTAGGGTCAATGTCATCCAGTAAAGATAATCTACATTCAAACCAGCTGTCCAGATTCCCTTTATCATCAAATGCAGAGGAAGAGGCATGTGCAGGGGCAAATTCACTGTATCCTAAAGGCAGATCAGTCAAAAACAGCTCAAGATGAATGGATCAGTAATYACTAATGCATGTCTGCTGGCCAAAGGGAGGTTAAATGAGAAACCTGAATGACATGTAGATATTTACAYAGCAGATCTAAAGTTAGATCAGTTGAGTAAGACCCGAGTACCTGTCAGAAATGTTTGATATGGGGTCTGCAGTGTAATTATTCTGGTAATAAAYGATAAAGTGAAGCAAAATAGAGTATTTAGAAGCCTGGCCCAATTCACCTGAAGAAATAATAAACTCACCCATGCTCAGGATTTAGATTGAAAGCATCTGACCCCATTTAAAGCAATGATGTGTATTTTAAATTTATATTTATATTGTCAATAAAGCTATGGAAAAAGCTGTCAAGTATAGACATTCACACACTCATTTCATGCATCCAGATTTGCAATTTTATCTCTAGATACTAATTTCTGGTTGAAAGTTTTTGTCACATGTGCATTCAGCTGTTTATATCTGAAAGGCCAAAACATCTCAATCATTTAAAATCTTACTTTCAAAGACTCTAATGCATTTCTCCATTATATAAATAATTATACACACACACACATATATACACACACATATGAAAGAAGTTCTTCATGGCATTAGTTTTTAATGTATCTCCTAATATTTCAAATGGCATAAGACTACAGATAATGGCAGTGGCATTTCCATATCTCATTTTCCTTTTGTCCAAACTTTGCAGAAGTCTTTTCTCTTTCATAWGTACTTAATTTTTAATTAGAACTTTTGGTGTGGTAATAAAAACGTCCCAAAGAATGCACTCTTTATGCAAACAAAACAAATTTCTAAAGAGTATTCTGTTTGAACTGAATGGAAAAATGGATTATTTGTCGGTTCCATCAGTTAGTTACACGCCTTCATCAGTCTGAACATAACTTTTATTTCCTAGAGTAATCCATCACAGTGACATTTTATCCTAGAGTYAAACATGAAAGCTTTAATGAAATTCTTCCACAGCTTTCAGTAYGTTGCAAGTTTACTAAAGTCAAGTGCCCAGCCAGACATCCTGTGCTACTCCTCCTTATGCGCAAGCCTTCGGTCTCAAAGACAACTTTGACACAAATACAGCTCTGTTTACATGAGGAAATTTTGATTGTCAAGTGGTTTATTGAATACAATCACCTTATAAATTTTCCTATAAYTCCATCAGTGAGAACTCAAACATTTTTATCCCCTCTTTTCTGAGGTTATACTGTACAGAGATCTTCACAAGAAATCAAACTAAAATTTATCATTTGTGAAGTATAGTTTGTCTCTCCTTMGCTAGAAAAAATTATCTACTTTTCTGCATTGTAGAACACTGGGATGGTTACTTTTTAACTTTGAAAAGTTCTAACAGGTTTAATTTCAATTAAGCCTATGAGAACAAATCACAGAGAAATAATTTCAGAAACAATTTTTCAAAGTATACAAGAGTAAATCTATATGCTGCTGAGGATGAAGCACAATAAAGCATCATTGAGATAATCTGTAGTTAAAATGATGGTGTATGACTTATGATTAAGCTTCATTACCTGCAGAGCAAGGGGCTTCCATCTCATATTTTTCAGTAAAGCTGGTGCTGAGGTAAGCATGCTCTGAGGTCGCTTTTTCAAAGTTAAGATAACACCACTCGGATCCTCTCGTAGTGCATTCACCAAATTTTTCAACTGCCACCCCACCTGGTAACCAGTAAAATCATTACAATAAAATTGAGGTACAATATTCAATATGTAATGTTCCCTTTTTAAATAAGATTAGTAAACAACATAAAGGAGTGTATATATATCATAAAGGAGATTAACTCTAGAAATGTCAAAACTTAATTACTGCACAAAAATCACATAAACTAAAATAATTACTATAATGCATTAAGATGTATATGCATCATTTCAGGTTTTAGAATTAATAAACTATTGTTATTTCACTGCAAATGCACAATTAAATCTCAAGGTGYTTTCAAATTCAGCTCTGGTACATAGACTTTAGAGACTAGAACGTTAAAAAGCCCTGGCTTTTGCATTGACAGTTCATTTCAAAACTGAGCATTTTGTACTTTGTGGTTACTATTCAAAGGTCACTAACCACATGCAGTCATACACTGCTACTCCTAGCAGCTTATGCAGGCACAAACCAGTTCAGGAAAACCTAATTTTCACACTGCTATAAAAATGAAGCCAGAATCACAAGGCCTTTTTTAAAATAGTGCTGTTTTCATGATGATTTCAGAAACAAATACAGCAAATCAACGACAGAAATGTAGTCCAGTCACTGCGTATTAGTTCAAAATAAAATGTTCCTCATTTAATTACAGCATTTTGAAATATTTTAAAATTAAAACTTTGATTAAAATGGAAAGCAACAAGTTTCTATTTATAAATGCAASGAGTCTGAAAAATTTATTTTGCATTTTTGGAAAAAGTACTTTAAATACTAAGACATGACAATGGTTTTAAGTCTGAATATGGCCTGATTACAAGGTACCTATTGCAAAAYGCTTTAGGATAGTAAAAGTATGCTTTTTCAAGTTTGGCACCTAGACTGGCAATACATAGAATCATACATCCCTTCAAAATCTTGGCCTGTAGACCCAGAAAGTGATTATTTCTGTTAAGTTTGATGGCTTTTCTACCTCGTTTTGCCCTGTCCCCCACCCTTGCCCTGCTAAAYGCACAAGTAAATTTCCCTAATTTGTAAATGATCACAGTTATGGCTATTTTCCTTCTTTCACAATTTGCACAAGAACACTGTCAAGAAGAAAATTAACTARCTGAGAAGTGGAAAAACAAAGATCTAGAATTTTGAAGTGATAAGGTTATTTTACATTTGAATAATACATTGAAAAATCGAATTAGCAGTGTGAACAAAGAGCACAGATGTTCCTTATCATTGGTATAGTGCAACATGACACAAACATATGTTACCTATGCTTAAGCAAGATAATCACATGTAGGTTGTTGCTACTTATTTTGTGCCTTATTCCCTACTACATCAAGTAATAACTCACTTTGGTTAGTATCACTTCTTTTAAGAACTGCTTCGGCCAAATAAGCCACTTGAGCCAACACTGATTTTACCAACAACCCTGAATCACAGACGTGGCTCAAATCTCATCACCCTTTCTTCAGCTCCTGTGAACCTACCTGTCCTGTTTCCACCACAGCAAAGCCCAATATATCCAGGATGCACTTTTACAGTAAGATTATTGTATGCAAAGAAAAAGGGTATTGATAACATGCATCTTCATAGAATATTTTTCAGCTTTCACAGAAAATTTCTAGGCATGCTGAAATCCTTATTTTTACTCCCATGTACTAGGCATACAGCTATTATACTTTGAACAATATGAAACATTAAATTAACCAATTCCATCTCAATTCCCACATCCCACTGAAGTTCCCATTGTGTTTYAACAATATTTAAACAAAGTATCTTCAAGCCCAAGCTTTGTGTGTAAGGACATTGCAATCTTATAAAAAAATACCTTGCTATTTACAATATTGTTTTCTTATTTTAGAGACTCYCACCACTGCTTAGAAGCAATATATTCCCCACAGTACATCATGTCACTATGGGCATATGTGAGGTTTCATTTCCTATCCAAAAGAAGGAATCATTGGCCTACAGTTCATGTAAGCTGTCTCTGTACCTAAGGTACTGCACACTGTAATTCCCTAACRCAACAACTGGAGGGGGATTAGTGGCGCAGAATCCTGCTGAACAAAGCAGCACAGGGAGGGAGCCTTGAGGAGACCATGACCACACCTCAGTTATGGAGTCAGGATGTAAAGCTCTTCCCAATTAAGTTGGTAGGACACTGCATGTGAAAACTGTACTTTAAAGCCATCTGTTTCTCACTGAAATAGCCACATGAATATAAATAAAATTGGGGCTTTTTGGCTATCCTAGCATTTTAAAAATTATTTTAAATGCACTTACGTACTTTGCAGAGATAAACTGCCTCGTGTATTTGAAATATGCATTACATTGCAATAAATGGGAGATTATCTAGTCTCTTCATAAGAGTTTGGGGGATTAAAGAAAAAAATAGCTTCAAAGCACTAAAYCTGATGTATTTAATTTAGAAGCTCATGAATAAAAACAACTTAATTTTTCACAGTGAAATTCTGAGTTTACTATAAATTTCAAATGAAGTTCATCCTCTGCTTTTATCTAATTACCTGACAAAAGTTTTCTGGCTGTTCAGACATGCCTTGAYGACTTCTCATAATCTGAACAAAAAGAACTAAATTGGCCTAAGAGGAACAAGTTACATAAAAGGTAGTCAACAATCAATTGAAGGAAATCAATGCCCACATAGGAGGCCTGGTTTTCAGCTCCAACATAGTTCAGGTCCTCTCAAAATTCATTCTGACACAGACAAAACAATTTTTTTTGAGGAGGTCTGCAAAGAGGAAAAAGCAGGGACTATATCTGGAACTGAAAACTCTTTTTCAGAATTCCACTTCAGTGACAAGTAACCTACCCTTTACTACAATTTGGTTTTATTCTCTCKAACATCTCCTTTCTCATTACTACAGTTAAAAATTTTCAACTTCTAATCATCAAATTTTTTGGGCAGAATTTTCTAAGTTCCTATCATTTCCTTGCCCATGTACTGCAAAAAGGACAGTAACAAGAAAGTTCAAACACTGGTTTGAAAATTCAATATATACATAAGAGGACTGTATTAGCAGACAACTTTACTTATACCAAAATAACCTGAGCAATTTACTTTGAGAATAGTGCACTATGCTGACCAGGTGGCCATTTTTATGGGCCAAGGAACTTACTGCTGCTTGCTTTAAAATAAAATTACATTGGTAAACTAGTGCCMCCTAGAAGCAGCAGCCAGGAGAGGCGTCTGGTGGCAGCCTAAGCCCAGCGCTGCCTTTGCTGCCCATGCCTGAATCCCTGTGCAGCTCATGGCCATGAGCAGCCCCTGGTGCCCGGAGGGTCTTGGTGAGMTGGTTTTGCCAACATTACAGCAGCTCTGCTGGAGGAGTTTGCCAGCGCAGGGAGGGACAGAAGGGGTGACCCACACCTATGGACTGGTGGCCCATCCACAGCGTTGCTGGGGTGGCACAGGCAGGGGCACCACGCTCCCAAAGCAGAGGGAACCCTGCACAGAGACACAGCCTGCACACAGGGTGCCTACAGCACCAGAATCAGGCCACCTCCACATTTCTCATTCATTCCACCACTGCATGCCCAGGGACTGCCTCACCAGGGTGCTCCAGAGTCACTCAGGACACCCTGGTTCCTTCAGCAGGGCAAGACTGGCACACGGGAGGGAGCCCTGAACAGCCCTGACACATCCTCCTCATCTCCTTGCCAAGCACCCACTAACCCAAATCACAGGAAGCTTCAGCAAAGGGYGCTGTTAGAAGTCCCATCTACCACCTGGAAAAAGCCATCCTTCTGAGCAAGCTGAGATACATTTAAAAGATCTCTATGCTTCTTTGGCTTTCAGCAAGTCCATCTGGATGACACTATTACAACAACCTGAAATTAAACTTTTATTTTGAATTCCTATTCTAAATTGTCAAGAATTTMATTTTTAAATAATTAAAAGTTGTTCTTAAATAGGTTTTTCCCCCCCAAATTAATCTATTACCCCCCTTATGACAAGCTTGGAAGATTGGCAATAATCTTGCTTTTTTCTGAAAGTAGGCACAACCATTCATTGAATCTTTCTTTCACTCAGCTGCACTCATGACCGTATTCCCATAGTCCTGTGCTCATTCATGAGTACTGCTSTATGTTATGATCCAGAAAGGAGATCTGTAAAGTATTTGAGCAGGCAGCTCAAATACAAKTGGATGGCCCTGCACTAACTATTTTTAGGATGCTATGAAATAACCTACAGTCTGAAAAATCTATGACTTGTATCCCCAGAGAACAGCCACATCATTTAAAAGCAGTGTGCAAACCCAATACACAATGAAACTGCAGCATTGAGAGGGTGGAATAACAGCCAAATGGTAAAYAGAACAGAGTTCTTATTTTTACAGGCATAATTCTATTCTAAGGGTGACCAGAGTCCCATGAAAGTTACTGAAAGCTTTCTGCATCCATGAAAAGAAAACTGGTTTTTTTCCTATTAATTTAATTACTTCCTGACTTGCAGATTTTGAAAAGGTAAAAGTAGTAATATCTTTACACTTTTGAAGGAAAAATAATACCTTGCTGCTAAATATAATCTGCTAAGCCATTTTCTACTTTCTAACAATGGGAATATGCAAAACCCACTCTAGTGTCTAATTTTAAAAAGTTGGTGGACTGGGAAGATAACCAAAATTCTTTTTCTTCAATGTTGCCTGTAATTAGTTGCACCTAGAGTGCTTTGACTTATCAACATTTTGGGTTTCAACTTTTCAGCTAAAAAAACCTGAACAATTTCTAGGAGCAAAAATGCATTCACCTCAAGAAATAGGTTTTTTAAGACTTCCATATCAAACACTATCTTGCATTTAATGAAAAAAATTAGTGCATAAGAAAAAAGTCCGCAACACTGCACTTCAACTAACAATATCAAACATAGCAGGTAGTTAAGCAGCTCAGAATCTGACAAGAAATTCAACAGCATCATGCTGTTAMATTAGCAAACTGATTTCCATGAACACTGGCCAGGAACAAGCTCAGTCAGCTGCTAGCCCCATGAAACAAATGTTAGCAGCAAGTATCTTCTTCCCTTTCTTTTGCTGCAAATGCCTGGAAAGGTGAAAAATTAATGGAAAGCCATAGGTCTTCTGTCTCCAGAAAATGTAACTGGTGAAGAAACCAGAAAAGTATGTTTACAGCATGGACCACCACAGAGATGAAAGCTGCATCTGTATGCAGYAGGGAAGGCAGTGTCAGGAGAGCAGGAGATGTCTTTTCAGGGATTTATCCAGGTTCTTAAGCTAGCATGATAACAGCATCCCACTTGCATAATGGTTTTTTCCTAAAGAGGAGAGGTTAATAATATTGTGATTGCATAGGCTGCTATTCTAATTAAAGAGTATCTTGGCTACATTATTTAAATCAATGCAATTCTAATTCAATGCTAAAAGTCAGTTCTGTGCATCCTTAAAATGTCACTGATCATACTGCACTGTATCACTGCCCAAAGTCACAACAATACAGTTTGTATGTAAAGTACATTGAAAAAAAATCACATCTCTTACTTGAATAATTCCTGATATTTMACTAAATCTTTTGCTTACTACCACCAAACCATGAAATAAATGATTCTTAAATTCATTTTTGGCTATGTACGCTAAAGATCACAATTAAGAGACTTTCCCAAGAATAAACTAAATTAGGACCCAAATTAAGAGTTGAGTGCAAATCACCACCTCTCATTAAGCTGCCCTAAACACCTTTCCTTGTCAGAACATGTCTCTGACTCAGAGCTTAACTTCCACAAGTACAGTAAAGTACCACCATAATTCAACAAACTTTAAAATATTAGTAACATGACTACAGAGCACCTCGGTATAGGAGGCAAGCATCTGTATTATCCACGGGGGAACTAAAATTTGATTTCTCCAGAAACAGAGAATCAGTTTTGTACTGAAGCTTGGACACTGTTTAATAGCAATGCTTACCTTCCATTTTGCACTGATACAATCAACCTTCAGCTCAGAGCTACCCCATTGTTTTGCTTTTGAGTCATTGCTAGTACAACATCCTAGAACAAATAAATGAGCATATTTGTTGGAAGAACAAAGTCTCCAACTTTATGGGTTTGATTACATATTTTACAGACATAAAGGTCAGTTACTAGGTACAATTTCTGAGGAAAAAGGGTCTCATTTCCCCATTTTAGGGTATGGCTCTAAAAAAATGGAGTTGGTTCAAGCTCAGATTAGGTGCACCTCTGAAATTCAAAGCACTTTCCTTTACTTGGGTACCTGCAGTGACTGGCTGTCTGCAGTGTGGCAATTTTAAGGCATCTGTCTCTTCAACCAGGGGCACAGATAACCAGAAAAGACAGCTACTGGCAATYTGGAAGGTTTTTACTCAACTCTCCATCTAGTTTCAGAACACAGATCTCAGCACTATTTATCCTCAGAAGGACTAAACTCAGTCAAATACTATAAAGGTATCTCAAGCACCAAGATGCGCATTACTTCCACGGGGGCAAAGCACTGTGCTGATGGGACCATGCAAACAAAACCCCAATCATACAGCAGCCATGAAACCATCAGCTCCTTGCACTGGGACATGGGAAATGAGGGCTCTGGTCCCAGTTCCCACACACCACTTTTTTGTGCAACATAAACGCAATACAAACTAACACACTTTGCAGAGAACAGGGTCTGGCAGCCCTGTTGTGATGAGCAGGCCCTACTCCTTTCTTCAGCAAGGACACAGAAATTAAACTCTTATGAACAAAGGTACTGCCACCAGAGTCCTTGCTTGGCCTCAAAGAACTTCCAGGGAATATGTGGAGAGCCCAGGTGCCTATTCATTTCAGCAGGGCTTCTGGCAAAGGACAGTATCTCCCCAGCCTTAGAAGAGGCAATTCAGCATCTTTGGGAAGCCTTGGGAGAGTGCTAAGAAAACTCAAGTGCTGATAAATACCTAAACAGGCACAAAGAGCTGGTGGCAGGAGCTGGAGGCTCAGGCAGGATTTAGGCAGACTGGGTCACACCCTGCTTTCTCACAGATTAAGCTGCAGTATGGATGTGGATGGCTTCCCCCTTCCTCAGGGGACAGGAAGAGCCAAGTTCTCCACATTTCAGGTGGCATAAGGAATGTGCTCTTCAGAAGTGACCCTGMAGTATTAAGCCCCAGCCACACTTGCCTTACACAAACTCATTTTTGCCACCCTGTGCTGCATCTCACCATGGGAATTTCACTTATGTGAGTGTGCATTGCACAGTCTCATCCCCAAATGCTTGCCCTGGAATTACAACAACAAACATATGGAAACATATATGCATACACATATGCATATTTCTTTCAGATTAGATTTACATTATCAAAACTTAGTATTTTAGAGTGATTCCAGTGAGTCAGTAATTCCAACAGTCTTTGACCTCCCCCAGATTTTCAGTGTATAAATAAACTACTTGAGATCCCCAGCTAAAGTGCTGTTACCCTTTAGGCAGATGTTTCTCAAGACTGAATTCATATAGTAAAAATAAATTAAGACATTACAGAGAAATTGTAAAAAAACCCCAAAATTAAGGGCACTAATGGCCAAGCAAACTGAAAAAAAAATCCAAATCAAAARTAAGCCTGTAAGCAAACTTATGCAGCATCACTTAGCTAAAGGGAGGACAGGGATATGGAGTTAAAATAATTTGTCTTAAAAACACAGGAWCTATTTAGTCATGATAGAGCTTTTCTTTCTTTTTTCATTTTACTTCCATTAAAATAATCAACCATAGACTATGTACTCTGTTCAAGCCACTGAGTTGTTTGAATCCAGTACTGACTTCTTTAAATAAAAATTTATGTGCTCACAGTACATCTACTCAAGTAATAGAATTTCCCTTGCTTTATTTTTTCCTCCCATGGGAGCATGGATTTGCTTTTTCTTACTGTTTTGAGCTATTTTTACAACAACTATCACTGTCTTACACTTCCTCACAGTTAGCTCCTAATTTCATCAGARTAAGACAACAGATTATGCAACAGAACATCAGGCTGGCACCTGAAGATCAGCTGTGTCATGTACACAGCTGYTACCTGCACAAAGCACAGAAGTATTCAAAATTATTCCATCCTAACTCATATATGGTCCAGGCTGTGCACAACTGTAATGTCAGTGTGCAATGTAGTTGTGTTAATWTGCACAACATTGAAGACATCTCTCCTTAAGCTTTCATCATCTTTTCTACAGTGTACTTCAATTTTCAGCAATCTCAGTTAAAAGGAAATTATTAGCAGCAGAATAATACCTGCCTTCCTTTCCAAATACACAGACCTGAACATACACTAACAGCAAGCCTTTTTAACCTCCTCTTATGAGACATAAAGAGGTACATAATCTGTATTCTGTTCTACAGGCATCAAAAATGTTAACAATAGAAAACTCTAATTCTACTTAATATCTGCTACCTGGCAAAAAATACTCTAAGTATATATTCTGAAATAATAATTTTAACTGCAGAATTTACAGTATTCTCACTATAGAGAACATACTGTTAAAATTTTAACTGCCTGCAAATACAAATTGTACCAAGATTTAGAGCCAGCAGCAACTACTGAGAATATGAAAATAATTTTTATCAGGAATATATGTAAAACATTTCGGCAGCATATTGTCTTTCAATATTTATGCTGAAAATATTAGTACCATTTACAGTACCACTTAGAGGTTTTTTTCCTAAGGAAATGCTACCACGCAGGGAAAAAAAAAACAGAAAAAACCCTCTAAAATAAAACCATTAAAATGCATCATCTTCCAGTGTGTTCTGTGCAGAAAGATGAATTTATCAATTAGGTCACAAAAATACTCCACAGAACACTGCAGCAGTTTTTAGCAAACACATCCTCAGGAGTATAGTCCTAAGTATAGCTTGTATAAAAAGACTMGACTTGGATATGGACTCAGAAATGTAGCTATTGCCAGTGCTGACACTATGAAGGCYCACCAGTGACACTCACAGAAAAAGTCAATTGGTGTCTGCAGAGAATTTCTTACCACAATTACGCCGCTTTGAAAAGATACTTTGGTGCCTAAAAGTCAGCCCAGGTATGTATTTCAAAACAACAGCTGTACAGAGCAATCTATGTCCTCMACTACTTAAGAATTTTTTCCCCCAAAGAAAAATAATATAAGAACTCAGTATGCATTTTGTCTGCTGAATGTTGTCCCTGTATGTTCATATAATCACACAAGTAAAGTACCAAGGCTCAACAGCAGTAGAGTTGTCCATTCTGGGGTACAGCCAGGACAGAATAAAAGAAATCCGGTTTTGACTGAGCTGTAGGACAGCAAATGGCATTTGGTGAGCAAGACCACAATCAGCTGGCAGGGAATACTTCTAGAAATACAATGTATGGCTACTGAAGCCATGTCCCAGTCATATGTGATGAAAAGCATCTCTTGTTGCACCAACTTCTTGAAAGAACTTCCTGAAAGGACTTGTACACCAACATCAACCTTTCAGTGCTTGACTGTTCACAGCTCCATCCACACCAATCCCATGGATGAGGCTACCATGCCCAGCACATATTCTAGAGCACCAAACTGCAGCAGAGGGTCAGGACCAGGTGCTCTGGAGCACAGAACCAAGAGCACACTYGATGTGGGATGCCAGTGGCCAGGCTACAGGACCAAATGTGCCAGAAAGTATGGACCCCTTCCTGGCAAACTACAAAGAGTTTAGGACAGAGCCCTACAGAACTAGGTTACTTCCATAAAGACTTCCATGAACATTTCTGGATAGCCCTATAAAGGTTATAAATGTAAATCCCACCTTTAAAACTAAGTATTTTTGTTAACATTTACCAAACTTCTATAAACAGAGAAAGTCCAAGGAGTCAGAAAGTATTAAAAGCATGATCTGGGAGCTGTTCCTCTATCKCCTCCTCCATAAAACCACATGCATGACAGCAACAGAAGGAAATTGAACAAAAAGCTTATTTTCCTCAACTTTCATGAACTTGCTGCATTTTTTTTTGTTCAAATCAAGCCTCACAAGAAAATAAAAGTACTGTTTTAAATAAAGATGTTGTGGATGGAAGTTGTATAAGGTGTCAAACACCTTATGTTAAAAGCTTGGACTGACCTGGCTGTCCCMTTCCTTGTACTGTTGATGCTTTAAGTTTTAGCTTTCATATTTTCCAGATTCTGTACTGCATTAGTATGTAACTCTAAACTTCATAAAAAGTGTTAGCAGGTTCTCTTGACAGTTTAGTTAAGCAAAACCATCCTTTTCCAGCCTGGGAACCAAGGACACCATTGCAGCTTCAAGCCCAAAAAGTTTAAACAGCACTGAATTGAGGAGAGCAGTCTCAGAGGATGGGACTTCATAACCTAAAGCTGTAATTGGACAATTAACCCCTGTATGTAAATGGACCAAAACTTATAAAAGTGTGAAAAGTCATGACCAGTCATYCATCTTGGGTGAAGGCACAGCCAGGCTCTTGTACTGCCCAAGGTATACCCTTTGAGCCCAAGGTGTATCCTTTGAAGGCCTTTTAATAAATACCTACTTTATTCCTTTAACACTGTCTASCCTCTGCTCCAGGTAGCTTCTCAGGGCATCACTGTTCCAGCCCACTTCTCCACTAAGCCTCTTTAGAAATACTGCCTCATTAAAAGCCACGCTAACAAGGCCATAAATGAAATATCTGTGTTAACAAAAGCCTAGCTGGATCTGAAACAGTGCAGAAAAAACAAASAAATACTTGCAACATAATTTTTCTTCTTAGAGGTGTTTTGTTTGGTTGTCCCCCCAGAATTAGAARCCATCTACTGCAAACTCAATTTTGGGTGCATACACTCCAGAGATTCACATGTCACCCAAGTTCAGAATCTTCCATGAGCTGTAATTTACCATCTCCCCAAAAATCCTAAGACATTCTGTAGAATTTGAACTTTCCTCACTAGGTACAGTAAAACTTCAAAATCTGTTCTGTCATTTTCCTACAGAAAGATTTATTTTAGGATGAGTAGAAAGGCATCATATCCTTACAGGCATATCCTTCTAACAAAGCAAGGTATGATCTTGTAAATGTATCTGTCATGTTTCAGAGGAATTTTAGCAAAATCTCCTCTAAGTTTCTGTACTRTAAATATAAAAAGAGTTCCTGTAAGTTAATTATGTGGACTTGGTTTGGCACACTGGAGTTTCCACAGTAAGCAGTCTGCTGTATAAAAGCTAAGTGTTATCTACTACAAGATGCCAAGATACCAATTCCAACATATAGGTGTTAAATACACTAAACCTACAAGCTTCTAGACGCAACAGATTGATAATTGACCACAGTCACCTATTTTTACTCCATCATCAAAATTTACATAACTTCTGATGAGTTTTAGCCAACAAACACAAATTTTGGGAATCCACAACTCTATCGYGTCATATCAAACATGTATTCAATCCATAAGTCATATCATAATGGTATTCAAAGTATGCAATGTGCCAAATATGCCTCCAAAATAAAAACAAACTATTACACAAGAACAGACTGTTAATTAAAAATCCTATACCATCCCAAGTCTGTACATCCTTGTTCTCTGCTTGCAGTATTTTTCTACTGTTTTACTACTGATAACAGCAACCAGAGAGAATGCTGTRGAAAGTACTGATTCATTTAAGCAATCATACAGTGTCCTGCACYTTTAGTTGCTTAAAGAAAGGACTATTTGAGCCAAATAAGCTCTTGAATTATATATGGGTAGAAACATAWGTACTGCAGTTAAGCAATTTGCAGCGCAAATTCTGAAAATATCCAAATGAGGAAGGTGTTTTTCCTTTTTTGTTTACATTGGAAATATTTCAGACACTCAGGCTTTTAGAGAAGATTAAGGATAGAATTTGCAGGGAAGTTTAGAAGACATTGTCTAAATCCTTTGACTCTTAATAGAAGAGTCACAGAATCATTTGGGTTGGAAGGGACCTTACAGATCACCTAGTGTCAAACCCCCWGCCATGACCAGAGACATCCCCACAAAACCCTGTCCAACCTGGCCTTGAACATTCCCAGGGATGGGGTATCTACAGCTTCTCTGGGTAACTTTTTCCTGTCCTTTACAAGCCTYCCAGCAAAGAATTTCTTCCTAACACCTGATATAAACTTGSCCTCTTTCAGTTTAAAGCTATTCCCCTTGGCCTATCAATATGAAAGACCCTCGTAAAAAGTTCCTCTCCAGCTCTCTTGCAGCCCCCTTAGTTACTGGAAGGTGCTACACAATCTCCYCAAARCCTTTTCTTCTCTAGGCTGACAACCCCAACTCTTTCAGCCTGTTCTCATAGGAGAGGTGTTCCAGCCCTGTGATCAACTTTGCAATGYCCTCTGGACTTGATCTAACAGGTCCAGGATTTTCTCATATTGGAGGGAGTTATAACCCTTAGTTACAGAGCTACTGAAGAACAGATCTGTCCTGTAAAGCAAAACTGACACAGAAGATCCACATAGCTATTTAACCTCAAGAAACCACTATTTAAATTAAAGGACAATTTTCTGAACATTAACTTTTCACTGACTTTAGGCCTAATCAATTTTTTTTTAAATTTAGAAGATTCCAAAAGTCCGAACATCCTGTCACCAACAAGTGGAATATTCCTGTTATGCATGTTTTATATCGATAGGAATCAAACAAAATAATCACTTGAAAGTCTTTGATTTCACTGCCAAATGAAATACTACAAAGACTAAGCATCACTACAAGCAGAGGATGTCAATAGATAACTTAAAACTTATTTGACATCCAGTTTTAGGACATGCATAATGATAAATCAGTATAAATCACTTAACCATTCTCCTACTTTGTCATGCTGCTTATTTGAAAGCCAGTGGGCTTTCTGAAAAAGCAGTCTTTTCATAGTTATTACAATGTGACTCTTGTAAAAAGTAGTATCTAACAAGTTGGATTTTTAAACCAATTGTATGAAACTTCTCTTCCTCATATTTGTATTTACTCTCTGAAATATAAAGTACAAAATACATTRACTTCAATTTGACAGATAAATACACTGAAATAACTGAAGAAWTTTTTTTAAAAGGGGGCTTTAACTCTAAAAGAAATTAAAGTTAAGATTATTTTTTTTTTTTTACATTTGGAGTCTTCATTTACAAGACAYGACCTTAATAACGGCTACATGTGAATAACACTTCCCTATAGCCTTAGAATTAGGTATTTTTAAAAAATCAGATATTTAAACAATTTAGTCAGTTATTTCTATRGTCAGTACTAGCAATATAAGTATTATGAGTTACATATAATGTGTATGATAAGTTACAGGGAGTAAGTTGTCCTGTATCTGCTGCTGGTGAGTAGTATATCAAGWGTGGAAAAAAAACCAATGAACAGTAAAAACAAAATGTAGTATCTTCAGAATTATTTATCTCCTAAGCAAGAGTCAGCGTAAGGAGTAACACCTTTTCCCAGAAAAACAGATTTCTAGAACTGGACAGTAAATCCCTTCTGACAGGGGCTGGAGAACAAAAGGATTTTCTTAGATTCTTATCAAATTCCACAGAATCTATAGAAAAAATTAAATATTTGGGCTTTATGAAATTGAAGAGCGAATGTAGTGTACTTTTGCAAAGGTAACATGGGAGGTACTATTGAAAATCCTAGTTGACTTTCACTGTGGAAAATTAACACTAGAACACAAGAAAATTATTTGTATACATTGTATACAATATCAATGATGACAACAATTTCAATTATATTGTTGATACAACAAAGAAAAGCAAAGTAAATGTGTGGTTTAGTCTATTACTACATATATTCACCATTTAAACTAAGTTTGTCTCAGCTCTCTATGGTCCTTTTCCCTAGAAATACAATTATTTTTCTCTGTGTCTCTGAAAATACTTCACTTATGCAAAAGCCAAGACCCAAATCCTACATTAAATATTCCATCCATGTAGGTAAGAAAGCTTATCTTAAGGATAGTCAAAACATTACTGGTAGTGTTAGGGTTAAGAACCGGATCTTTCCATCAAATAGATGCAGTGTAGATGTGCTAAGAAAACTAGAATAAATACCTAGCCAACTGGAAATTTTCAAGTTGACAAGGCAACTTTAAAGCACCAYCAGAAATTTTTGGGAAAAATAGCAAGCTAGTACTGAATGTTTAATGATGTGCTTCTTCAGACATGTATACATTTTAACAGCCAAAACAGTAATGCTCTAAAGTGTTTTTCAAATTAAATTGATGTCATAAGCTCCCTTAGTGCAGAAAACCAGAGAAATTAGTCATCAACTGTATATGAAAAGTAATCATTGGATACAACACTTACAAAGAAGCTGTAGGGCCAAAATAGTCTTACAATTCACCCYGACTTGCTCAGATTTATCTGAGCACTAATACCATATATTGACTTTCACTACTCACAAGAAGCTTCATACTTTGGAAAAAGAATAGCTGCTTTCTATATTGTAAGTCCACCTTTTCTCTTAGAAAGCCTTACCTTAGAAAAGGTAAATTAATTTTAACAGTTCACTAATCCTAAATAAAATCACCAGGCACTAACAAGTATCTGTACCCACAAAGGGCAATTTGCATGGTATTAGTTTTCTTGACTATCATATCTGAAAGGTTGTTTAAGTCCCAAGTTTAAAACTTGTCTTTAAATTAAGTCAACCACCCTATGTACCCCTATGGGAATTTCACATGCTTGTCTTCTGAAAAACCACTCTCTACACTTTCCAGTATGTTTAGAAAGTAGTAAGCCTTCCAGCTTCCAGGAAGCATTCTTGATGTGAAATCCACATGGGAACATATTTCAAACTCCCTGCATAACTTCAACCCAAAATTTCCATTACACTTAAACCAACTTGTGCATGGGCAAGCAGAAAACAGCCTAACAGATCTCCCAAGACATAGATATTTAGCCTAACTTCATATCTCCTGTAATGCTCAGATGATCAGGGTTTAGCTAAAGATTTAAGAACTATGTGGTTATAAAAGAGAAAAGGAAAATTTAGATGTTAGAAGAAATAATGATTTATAAAAACACATTTTTCTACACAATTCTTCTCTCCACATGCTATGTGCCCCAACACCTCTATCTCCAATTGACACAGAACATAGTTATACATACCACAGTTTGGTGGTTAACTTGAATCACTTCATCCCCAGCATGGATTTTCTTGCACCGATCTGCAGGTGACTGAATTTAAAATAAAAGAGATGATCAAGAATACAGGTCTTACCAGTCATCATCTCTCTTTCAGCAGTATGATTGCTAAGCTACGTAAATGAGGTTAGATTGAAAGACATTCTACTGTGAAATAAAGAATTAAAGAAATATTTATTAAATCAGTTTGTTCTTGTGGGAGAAAAATGATATGCACTATTCTACACAAAAAAAATCACATGTTAAGAAAGGTATGAATAYATATATAGTAACTGAGTCCTAAGGATTTCTTCCGAATTTCATCCTGCCAAAAGGATGCTTTAATCTGCTGGACAGATCTTAACTCTCAAAACCCAATCTCTGGCTGACTTTTGAACCTATCAAGACTAGCTGACAATTCTTCATAAACAAATTTCATAAAATTGTCTTTTTGTTCTACAACATTTCAATACGTTGCAGAGAGCTGTAGTAAATTACTGTTCTGCAAAGAGTGCACAAGAAGAGAAGATTGAGTTAGGCACAATCTAGGAAGAGCAAGTAAGTTAATGGCAACTGTGGTTTTGGAACACTATCAGGGTGAAAGAAATGTAACCATCATAAAAATCCTACAGTGATCACACTTTCAAAAAAGCAAAGTCGCTTTGTACTTTGCTTTTGCCTCAAAAAAAATCTCAGTGAGAACAACAACAAAAAACCAAATAAAAACCACAACAAAACCCGCCTCTTTCATTAAAATGAAAGCCCCACAAACATTCCCTTCTCTCTTTACAGCAGACCAATTGTTTTCTGAGGGGAATTGCTCTAAGTTCAAAGGAAAATAAATTCCTTCAGTTTTTCAGAGTCACACTTTAATTTTTCTCACAATACTGTGGCTGCCAGAAGGCACTCAATTGACTCCACAGTAGAAGGTGAGACTGACAGTTAGAAAAAAGAACCCAAATGAAACATGCTGCTCAGGAGCAGACTTCAAAAGAAAAACTGCAATAAATTTTATTTTCAGGAGTGAAATTAATTTAATTTTCAGGTGAGACAAGAGGCCATCTAAAGAAAATGCTTCACACCTGAAATGTGGACTTTTTGTAATAACCTATGTAATACATCCCCATTCAAAACATATGATCCACAGCTAAACCATGACTTTCTAGTTCAATTGCACATAATTCATGGCCTAAGTTAAGGACAGTGTACAAATGAAAGATATCCAAGAGACATGAGAGCCTGAAAGAAGGGTCACTCATGACTCATTTCTAGCAGACATTGCACAGAACATCCTAAATCAAACTGGGCTGGTATATCATTTTACTTTATATAAAGAACACCAACCTTGATATTTTGGCACTATTTAAGCAATAAAGGTATTGGATGAGTGACCTGGGAAAAATTTTAACACTGGTGATTATATCCTAATAATCTGTCTTCTGTCTGCCATTTCACTACTCACAATTACTCATTCATACCTCTAAAATCTTTATAATCCTCCTATGTAATAGAGCTCTTTTAGCTCAGATGTAGTTACACTTCAGACTTTCAAAATGCAAATGCAAGTGAATTCTGTGTCATTATCCCTGAACTCTTCAGGACTTTATTATGATACATCCTTTGCTTTACAGTGTCTTCAGCATTTGCAGCTTAAATCTTGAAAAAACAGATCAAGTTTGCCAAGACATTAAAACATGGTCTGCGAATCTTCAAACTGGAAAAGTCTATGTTAAAAAACGCCTCATTGCAATTATGCCTCACAAGGTGAGGTAAAAAAAAAACGTAGATATGTCAAGGCTGTGGTCTTATGAAGGGGTTGTAACTCCTGTTCCTTATTGCTTTTTCCTCCCCAGTAAAAAACAGACATTGCTTGTAAAATAGTATTTTTATCATGGATATTTAAGGAAAACAGAGGAGAATCAATAAGGTCTTTTTTTTTTTTATAAGACGTATATGCTGATCATTAAGCACAAAATCAACTCATTAAGTCCTACTAGGAGGAACAGTGTGCCACACCACAACTGCATCCCCATTAGCTGACAATTTGGTTCAACAGGGAGTTGAAGAGATGGAAGCACCTGCCACTAAGGCTCACACATCAATAACTAAAACCTATCCAGAATATGTTTAGATTTACACTTTAGAACAGATTTAGTTTTGCCCTTTAGGCTAAATGTCTTTTTCCTATTCCCCTGGTAGACCCACACTGTCTGAAAGTCCAGTTTAGAGGCCCTGGAGCACAACTGCTGCATGCCCATAGTGGAGATTTTGGTAATATTTCTTCTGAAAATCTCTCTTCCCTGTGATCTAAGGGCAAACCAGACCACAGGAAGTGCTGACACTGGGAGCTCCCTCTTCAAAGTCACATTCCTGCTGGAAATGCACTGCATGCTATTACTTTAGAAAAATGCTCTTTTTTACTGGAAAACCAAAGGACAAAGTGGTCTAATTTGAAGGACACACTCAGTTTGTGGATTAAAACAATCTCTCCAACATGTTCTAGATGGGCAACTCAACAAGGAACCTAAAATCTTTAGTTGGACCAAAATACCCTTTAGATGATTATTCCAACAAAAAGACAGAAGACACAAACTGGAAAGCTGAGCTTGCTCTAATGCTACAGGGCCACAAGAGAGAAGCCCTTGCAGGGCAGTGACCTGTAAGGAACACTGCTCTCTCTCAGTCCAAGCTTCAGGGCTCAGCTGCTTTGATCTGCAGGGTAATGTGTGGGAGGAGGTGCCTTGTAATGCCAAACAGTAAGATCCAAACTCAACTAACGGGCTTTGTAGTTGGACATCAAGCACCTCAAAGGCCAGAGAGAAAAAGCACAACTGCCATTACAAAACTACTCTCTTACATTAATGTGGAGATCACTACCATGGTACTGTGTTTAACAGACACATGTTCCTCTCCACGATCATTCAGACAATTGTGTCACTGTCTCACTTGGAAGAGAAGACTTGGAAATTAAAAGGACACAAATTTTTGTTGAAATGCAAGAGAATTTGGATTCAAACTGTACTGCAAAGAGTAAATGTGTTAAGGCCAGCAGGTCAGATCACATGTGCACCACTGTGATCTTATTCTGGACATGCTGCTTAGATCTTTCTCCTCCCATCTACCAAAATCAAATCTCTGTGCGCTTTTGTGTGTGTTAAAGCAAGCAGCTACAAACTGTGTTCTTAAAAGCAGGAGACACCCTTCTTTCTCTAAAGCACTACTCATTTTCACAATTGCTTTAACACACAGCAGCTTTTTCCCTTGATAACAGAGAGCAGTTTCTTGGTCTGTGAGCACCTCCAGGGTGTCACAGTGAGTGAAAGTCAGTAACGAGAGCAGAAGAGTCATCAGGACTGAAGCTTCCTGACATAGCTTTAAATTATATTCATGAATCACAAAAGATAATGATTTTGAGGGAATGAATTAGGATTTTATTTTTATCTTTACCCCTGGGAAATTAAATCCATTAGCAAGTTATGGAAAGAAATTGTTCCTTCTTTAATTTGAGAGATTCAACTGTAAAAATTGTTCTTTATTTCATATATTTTCTAGATTAAGTTCAACTGTAGTTCTGTTTGGTTTGTTTAGTTTTGCTAATTTCACTAATCATGTCTATAGCTGTAGACTTGACTCTCTAGAATTGTTATTTTCCTCAAAATTCCTTACTTTCTTTTTTTTATTCCAAGACAGATCACATTCACACAAATTCTACAACAAGTATTATCTATTGGTTATGACCCATGGATATTCTGCCCACAGCAGAAAACAGAAAGGAAAAAGGCTATCAGATTGCAGCTCCTATGAAAGGATGAAAATAATATTTCTATTTTATTGAGATGTTAACAGAACCTCACTGCAGATCAGATGCAGCAGCTGTAAATGTCATGTAGGTAGTTTGCACATCCCACAGGATGACACAGTAGCATGATAAAACAAACATTTCTGACAGCTTCATTTTAAGAAAATGCCATCAAAATCTTTCAAAGGAATTGACTAAACCACTATGGAACAGTTCAGTGTTGTTTAGTGATTGTTCCACATTAATTGAAGACCAGGGATAGAAGCCTTTTCCTCCAAAATTATAATTTTTCCTCAACTCCTAACAGACAGTCGGTTCCCTAAATGTAGTGTACAAGGGAAGGAGGTTGTATTTCAAAGGCTTTTGAAAAGTTGTCTGTTATGTTTTACTTGCTCTTTAATGCCTTCAGTGAGAATTAGTACACTGGTAATAAGTGTTCCTTTCCATAGGCATTACTCAGAAGTTCATGCAGAAATACATGGTTATTTGTCAATGTGAAGGGATGTCCATTTCCATGCACTCATTTCTTAAAAAATGAAGCTTGATAGATGGAAAATATATAAGCTGTTTGTCTAATACTGCAGCAAACTCCAGCACAACAGCCTAAATATAATATAGACATTTATCTTTTATTCACAGAGCAAAGTAACTCCAAGACAGCTGCTTCCTGTCTGGATCAACTAGAGCATTTTAGGTGTCTTGCAAGAACACATCAAGACTGGTTCTCTTGGTCCTTAACAGGGAACAATCCTTTCAATTCTGAGGTAAACAAGCACAAGCATTTCTGCTGTCCAACATGCCATTGGTCCTTAACAGCCAACCAGCACAAGTTTGCAAGCAAAATGTAGTTTATGGCAAAGGGAAAGCATTAACCACAGGTAAGGTCAGAAAGGCTTCCAGGTCTGAACATACAGTATTAACAATACTTACATTTTCTGTTGTTCCAGTAATTACATGAAGACCATCATATGTTGACTTAATGTACATACCCTAAGAAAAAGACATTATGGGAAAGAATTTTTAAAGTGTTTCACAAACCATCACCATCCAAACAAAACTTGCATATCTCTTAAAGAATCACTCTTTGTTTTCTTTAAGACATGTGGACTTTAATGCATGCCATGAGGGATTTGTCTCTGCATAGGAAAGTGCTTTTTTATGCACTTCAAGAATAGCCCAAATCATTTTGACCCTAATTAGCAACAGAAAACAAAAATGTTTATCAAAATTATGTCCATAAATACTCCCCACTGAAGTATACGCTTCTTCAATTACAAATAGAACAATGCCTTCCCAAAGCCCCAGAGTTACAAATTGCCTTAGTATGATCAATATGTCTATTTTACTTTGAAAACTACACTGAGTTTTAAAACATCTGGACTCTTTAGTAGGCAACACTGCAAACACAACTTTCAAACCAGTGCTTGGAATTGTGCCTGCAAAGTGGCTGTAAGACCTTCTCAATAGCCTCACTCATCCCAATGAACACTTCAGCTATAAAACTCAATGATAGAAAATTCAACAACAACTTTGCTAGCCACCCCACTTCTTTCAACAAAAATATGAAAAAGGAGGGATAGCTTGTGAACAGACAGAAGTTCCTGCATGGGTAGTCCAAGACAGTGTCTCAAATACGCCTTTCCACCAAGCCTCAATTCAAACATTTTAACAACATCTACTATGAGACTGAGAGAAGGAAAAAGGAGAGATAATTGGCACATACTGAGCATTCAACAATTTCTGAGGAATTTCCTTTCCCTCAACCACTTTACAGAAAGCAGTTAAACATTGAGTGCCTCAGTAAACATCCTCTCCATAACCTACTTTTTCTCCTTTCAATCAGAGTGCCACAGAGAAGTCTGTCCCTAGCTGAGGAGCCCAGCGCACTCACTGGTGAGCAGGGATGGTAAAGAAGCAAAGAAGACAAATGGAGTTGGACTAACCTACACTGGGACCAGAACTGGCAGATATTTTGGTATCAGATATAAGGAAGTACACCTAAATTAACAAAGTAGATAATATCCCCAGTAAAACAGGTCAAGGACTTCCTCAGTTTCTCTGGATAGGGGCTCAAAAGTGAACTCCTGTTTTGTTCTGCACAATTACATAGTGATAACCGCATCAAACCCAGTTATTATGTTCAGCTGCCACAGCTAGAAGGTAAAATAATCCAGAACCTACTAATTAATACATGGTCAGAAACCCCTCGACATCATCCTTCAACTTCCAGCACCTCTATGAACCTTCAGCAATTTGTCCATTGATTGGCTCCATCACACAGCTTTTGCTTAACTCAAATATAGAATGGTTTTTCATACATTTATCCTCACAACACCCCTGTGAGGTAGGGAAACTAATAATATACACACATCTTAACACTCATATACAGATATCTTACAGGAAGCATAATGAGCCACACAAGAGGCTGAAATACGTTGGTATCTGTTCCTTGGTACACACACCTACCCTCAAACCACCACTAATGGGGACCTCAATCCTTCTCAGGATCCCCATCTAAGTCACTGGGCCACACACCCTGCAACATGGCAAGAGCTAAAACCACAGTGACCATGGTGACAGGAACTTTGAGTCAGGTCTCCAAACAGAGCAATTTCTGAAGAAAGCCACATCTTCATTTTTATGCACAGTGAGTTACTGCTTTCAACCTTAAACATCGGGGTGAAAGCCAAGGGAAAAGTCTCACATTTTATGGTTACACAGTGTTTATTTTTGTGCAAAGCATTGTTCCAAAGGATAGTAAATTTATCCAAGTGTGCTACCATTCCAGAGGACAATTCACATCCAATCTAGTCTTTTCAATAAATTTAAAAGACTTTGAAAATKCAAGAGAGGAGAAAGAACTTTAGCAGAATGCTCCTTAAAGGCTAGGATCAAGATTTGCACACATTAAAAAAGAGAGGGAAGAAGGAAGCTGAAAAATATCCACCCTAGATTGTATTTATTCCACATGTGAAAAATTTTTAAATGCTATATTTGTACCATGTCACATTGATTTTACAAGAGCCAACATAATTCTTGATATAAAGCAGCTTTTAAATGAGAAGAGGTAACATTTTGCAACACAAAAATAAGGCACTTTTACCCACGTTTCTTCACTCCTTGTTTTAAGTGAACAATATATGGGAAATGGTACAGAGAAGAGAACATTTCTGGCTTACAATAATGGAAATAAGAATACCACAGACATCTGCAAGTTTTCTTTTCTCTGCCTCCTTGTGGCTGCACAATATCAACAGCACTTTTAGCAATCCAGAATACAGGGGAGATCAGTGTGTGCTCTGTCCATTTGCACTGAAATAAATTGGTAGATACAGTCTTAGGTACTCAAAGATAAGTCCCTAAGAATTTACAAGAATCAGTTACACCAGATAAAAGGAAAGATAATTCAGTTTATATGACTAAAATAACCATAAGATAACCAATCTAGTAATTAGGAATAAATGTATGCCTAGATTAAAAAATGAGTAACTCATGCTTAATTACATGAGAGATTGTCCTGATCAGTTATGGGTAGAGCTCTAATTTCAAACCAATCACTGCAATTTATCTTGGTGATTAAGGGTTAGAAAAGAGATCTTTGGTGCTTTTCATTTTTTTCCCTCTTTCTTTGCTTTTGTTTATATTTTTCAATAACAAAAACAGAATATGATCTATTTATAACATATTTCTCAATATTTATGCAATGCTGAATGGAAAAAGAAAGAAGATACTAATTTCATTTTATCACACATGTAACTGAATTTTTTACTTTGACTCCACTTTCATGGAGCCCCCCAAAGTCGCACATGCCTCTTTAACCCCAAACAACTCTCAGAACACTGCTCATATCTCCCTCCCAGCTCTTCCAGTATTTCAAACTAAAAAATTCAGGAGAAATATCAGAAATAGTAGTGCACTGGAATCCTGGAAAGTGAGTAGGCAGTACACTTAAATCAGTTGCCACACCCTGCTGTATCAATGACTTGTATTTTATGAGCAATTTTTTACATTACAAGTTTCTTTTGTGTTTGCTTCAGCAGGCAAAAAGGAACCCCATATTCTGATGAATTGACCTGTGATGTGACCTGAGATCACATCACAGTCACTTACCTGGGATTAAAATGATTATATGAACAGGAACAAACTGAAAGTCAAGATTAACCTTTGCTACAGATCTCTGATATTCTGTTCTATATTAAAAATAAAGTAGGAAGTGACTGTTGCAAAAAAACTACCCAAGAAAAACTCGGTTTTCTGCTTTTTGTCTAAATAGACTCACTGTTTTCAGTCAAGCAGGAACATTTTAAAGTCTATTTCATGGTAAAACATACCACATAAGCTAGTCAGTTTGGTCTCTTTGTATATCAATAATGTAAAAACATACAAAATTTAATTCTGATTACTGATACAGATGAAACAACTTGCAAGTCCATAAAGAAAAAAATAGAAAAAAAGAAAGGATTACACATGGGACCGTGTTGGTGATTGCAAAGTTGACCACATTAATCCATTCTAAGGCTTTTTAAGTAAGTCCCTATCATGAACTCCTCACCCTTACTGCACAGCCACTGCAGGCTGTATCTCTTCCCCCAGCAGCACTCACTGGAGAACATAAACGCAGCCAGTCACAAGACATAAGGATAGAGGAAAAAAAAAAGGAAAAAAAAACCCAAACAACAAAACCAATACTAAACCCCACCCATAACATTGCTTTACCCAGTACACAAAAGCTTCTATACATCACACTCTAAAAGCATTTTCTGCTTGCCAGGATTAGTTGCTTGAAAGGTTATTTAGTCATAGATGTTAGCTAGTTTTAGTATCTATGAAACATGGTAACACATTTATTTGATTCTTCTTCATTCAGGAATTAGTCTGAAAATTTTATTTATCTCTGACAAATACTTACGTTTCCACACGAAAAGACCAAACACAGTGAAGGAACTATTTGTGCTGATTAAAATATCCTGATCATGCCAATYTTCTTTAAGTTGTAAAAGCTTCAAGCATTTTCTTAATTCCATCATATATTTACCATGAGTTTAGGGAAACAGTATTGTTTTCCAACTTTTTAACTTCCTTCTCATGTCCTTTGTTTTCTCTCCCAGATTTACTTTAGCTTCTTAGCTATTGAATTTGAGATGGTAGATGTTCTGTTTATGATAGGTGACAAAAAATCTTCCCAGTTAGCAGCCATCCTTGTCTTTTTTCTTCTGCCTGAAGTCCTTCTGTTTTTATACAACATTTTATTTAGTGATTGGTAAAGCCAGCACAGAACTGTCATGTGGGTCAAAAATCTACAGGAAAGTTGACCATGAACCATTTTTCCACCTCCATCATTGCACAAATCCTGAAAGAAGGTCCAGAAACGATTGAGCTTCACATTTATCCCAGCATTTCTGATGCGCAGAGAATATTCACAACTCCAAGCTCCACCACCACTTCTTAAACTGACACCCTCAGCACTCAGTGGGGCAGGTGTTGGTTTACAAAGCAAACAGAAGCCCAAGAACCCAAGAGCACATAAGTCACCAGGAAGCACATGACACAGGTGATCTGTTGGCCAGACTGGCGTGGCTCCGAAGGGAAGGGGATGATTTTCACTCTACCAGCGTGAATCCACATCCTTGGTGCCTGCTCTGGAGAGCTCACAATCTACAGGAGAGGTACAAGGCCCAGGCAACACAATAGTGGCATGCAGGCAAGGATGAGGGGGAAAAAACATGATTGTGTCAAAATAGCATTGTATCCTTCTAAAGCYTGTATACTGCATGGTTGCTATTTTCCTTTTTTAAAAAAATACATGTAATTATTTTTTATGACAATGACATCAAGACCCTGCTAAATTGGTTCACAAATACACAAAAAGAAAAAACCCTGCCTTGAAGAGCTTCCAGTTTAAACAGACAAGACAGACAGAGGGTGTAAAACAGAGGCACAGAGAGGGAAAGAGATTCTCTCATCGCCTACCCAGCAGGAACAGACCCATGAAACACACTCTTGGTTACAAAAACACCATTCAACATCTCTCAGTCCCTGGGAGTTCATACCAACCTACATGAAGACTTAAATGAAGGGGAAAAAAAGAAAAAGAAACAGCCACAAGACAAAGAAAAAAAAAATCAAGTTCAGATCAAAATGGACAGCACACATTAAAAGGTGACCAAGAGAAAGAGGAAGATTTTCTCAYTACAATAGAAGAAAGTGTTTCAAAAGGTTGACTGCAGTGGTTCAAAAGGTTGACTACAGGGCAAAGGGAGGGAAAGAGAGGGAGTAGAGAAYCCATGAGAAGCTGAAATCCTGAAGGACAAGTTTAAAATGGATTCAGAGATAAAAACGAAAGCCAGAAGAGGAAGGGAAAACAAAGGATGGGGCCATATTTACTCATCCAAGCTTTTGGGGTTTTTCTCATATTTTAATTGCAATTTTCCAAAAGAACAGAAAATTAATTTAGTGTACAATTGCTCAAAATAACTTGGCATACCAACTTTGCCAAGAAAAATCAACCCAAAACCCAGCAAGAACCAATCACCCGCAAACCAAAATATTCTCCAAAACTGCAACAACCAGACAACTTCAAAAACCTGCTGCAAAGAGTATGGCAGTCCYCCTTCAAGACTATTCAAGAATATGGAACAAGAATAAGCTTGGGCAGAAGTTGCAAAAGCTATTTSTCTAGACAAAAAAAATGTTAACTGTACTCTGAACATCTTCTTTTCTACCTCCAAAAATTATGGGAACAGATATTATTAATGATGTAAAGTCAAACATCTGGAATTGTTACCAGTGTTGATTTTTTCCATGCAGCAGGTGTTGGATACTTGAGTAAACAAGAGATCAATGGTCGGCTCTTGAACAACAAACACAGGATGGCTGCATTAAGAGCTTTCATAAGCACCTGATTAAGAACGCAGAATTCTTGCAGTAAAATTCGATGAGTTACTTATCAGCAGTGCTATGAAGCCTTGGAATAACTTACAAAATAGCTTTGTATCCCCGAGATACTACGAAGCATTTTCCAGAATCTGACAGGTTTTGTGCATAAGCCCACGCAAACTTCTTGGTTGAGTTGATCTCAGTAATTTAAGTCCCTTCTGACTTCAAGATCCTAGAACAATCTGAACCATTTTTCAAAAGCTGGTATAAATGGCAAGAATTTCTTMCTCATTTCTCCCTGGTCACTAAACTCTGTATACTTCAGTCAGTTTTACAAAATCTCTTCCTGTTGGCCCAGCTGCATGAGAAACCAAACTAGCAAAAGGAATCAAACTGTTTTCAAACTTTAAAATAGAAAAGGCTAGAATGTCCTATTTATTTTCATATATACAATTTATTTTAAAACCATCACTTTCTCATCCTGGATGATGGGTTTGATTAACTGCGTACTTCTTACCAGCCCTTCACTTGGCTTGATGTTTGTAAGCTGGATCACCTCGAGATGGGCAGACTGGGAAACCAGTGGATCAGAAGAGAGTGAGATAATGTGATCACAGACTCCAGAGAGAGTTTTACACTAGGAAAGAAAAAAGAAAAGTCACTATAGGCAGACCACTGCTAAATATTCGAATATCAATATACAGTTGAAATCATCATGTTTCTCAAGTRYRYACAAGGCAGAGGGGGAAAGGCCTCRGGCAGCAATACAAYACAAAATACATAATCTGTGATGACTCTGAACTAACAGCACCAGACTAGGGAAGAACAGGAGGCCAATGCTTTTGTAYCTGAGCAGAGACAAAGAGGGGCTCCCACACACTCTCAGGGGTAGATGCCCTGCTCAGGCACACAGGGAATGTGTGGTGAGCCCCAGCCCACCCCACCCGCATCTTTTGCAAAGACAGTAAGTGTCTCAAAGCCCACTGATTTCCACTGAATGTGCAGCTGTTCAGCACAGATGAAAATCAAGCTCTTGATGATGACAGGTAACTCCCATTAAAACATGCTAATCATCTTTGGACTGTGTTTCCCATGTTCTACAGCTGTCAAATATGATTTACTGTTGCAGACATGAAGATTACAATAAAGCACCACTTCACAATGGGATAACTCTTAAACCAGTTATTGTTGGCAGCCTCTGCAGMAAGACAGAAAAAAATCGAAAAAGCCTGAGACTGAAATTGGTACTGTTTTATCTCCTGATCTCTCACTCCCTAAACAACCYTTTCTAAGAAGCAGGTAAACTGTGAGGCTTTCCTATCATTCTCTGTACGAAAGTGATTTTTGAGAGTTTCAATGTTTTCCAGGAAGTTCCCTTTCAGCAACTTTAAATGATTTCTCTATTCAGATWTCCAATCCATCTTTTGTCAGCAAATTCAGGGATGAGGAGATTCTTCTGGTCCCAAAACTGTGGGCATCTCCAAAAGCAATTAAGAACCAGCTTAACTCCTCTGAAATTCCAAAGATGAAAGCTAACCAGTCTTCTCAAATGACTGAAACACAACTGCACACAACAGTTGTTCCAATCAATCTTCCAAGATCCCAAAGTACAGTTCTTACAGTAAAAACATCTGCAACAATACTATGGAAACRTGATGTAAAACTGGATATAACCTCCTGCCAAATCACCGTTATAATTCCAAATTGCAAACTTATCTTATGTAAAAAAGGAAAATTTTTAAAAAGTGATTAAAAACAAACAAAGAAAACCATCAAAAAAACCAACCCAAAGAACCAACCAACCAAAAGAAAAGAAAAAAAAACCAAACCAAACCCCACAAAAAATCAAACAAAAAGTGCCCAAAAAAACCCAACCAATGACAGTGACATCTTAATCCTGTCACAGACCAGTACATTCTTCTCCTCTTTAAAGTACTTAAACACAGTCAAAAGTTTAGGTTTATGTAAAAATTGCTTATTTTATTGAGCAATAATATTTCAGGGTGAATAAGCAAATCAGAATCAAATGGAAAATGTAACAAAATTTATAATGCCAACATGACCTTCTTCCRGAAAAAATACTACCTTCAAGCATAGTCACATACACCATCCTTCTACTTTTCATGATGCAGAATCATTACTGAGGAGAGGACACCAAGAAATATATGAAATGAGGTTAAGAATGGTTTGTGCTTTACCTGAAGTACAAAAAAGTGAAAAAGAGAACTTTATTGAAATTTGGGCTTCTTTAATGGCTTTTGGACACATGAAAATTGCTCTGAGCAGACATTTTTCAAAGGTAAAATATATTAAATTACATAATAAAAACAAAAGCAAGATTTCTGTGAATYTGTGTTTTTAAATAGAGTGTTGGCATGTTATTTCTACTTCCATCTTGGAACTGAACTGACAATTATTGAAAAATTGCTTAAAAAATTACAGAGCACTCAGCTATTTCTGCAAAGTGAAGAGACTCACATTATAAATTATTCTCTGCAGAWGAAAATGGAGTTTTTCATATCTGTTTAGACTTGTATTCATCCACCTATTCTTCCTAATAATCTCCTCTAAACCCATTAAATGTATGGTGTTCTTAGCAATTTCAGAGAAACTTCTATTTGTAGTGAATTAGTTTTTTTCTCCAATTTTCAACTGTTGCACTGCAGAGAGATGCCAAAATACACAGAAAAGGTGTGTTCCTACCACCTAAGACAAGGTACGGCATTTCACAGATGTGGCCCCTCATTAAAACACACGTTCCCAGCTGCCTTGACAGATGATGGGGAAAGGAGAGGAGTTCAGCAAGTCCAGGATGTGGCATGGAGCAGAAGCCTAAGCTGAGATGCATTRAATAGTCCTCTGCCCCCCATGAGAGGGGTTCAGACAGTCTATAGAGCAATGCCTATGGGGATCAGCATTCCAGCACAGTTAATTGGTTGCAATCATAAAAAAAGATGGTGTGAATATTCCTCAAGAGGCGCTCTGGGAATACTRGGTGCCAAAATCACCAAGCTGCTAGGATAAAAAAATCTGCCATATGCTTCAATGCATTTCTAAAAGACTATTGCCTTTTGGGTCTCACAGCTTCCTTATATATTCCCACTGCAGTTCAACGTTAATTAATTATAGGGATAATGCAGCACATTATCCCTATAAACTATTAAACATTTAAATATTTTCATTAAATATTCCTTGGTTAAAGAGCTGAACTATAAGTAGGATCAGGTATCTATTTGGTGTATGTTTCAGTCTCAAGCTGCTCCAAGGGAAACACAGGTTAGATATTAGAAATGATAAAGTACTGGAATGGTCTGCCTGGGGTGGTGGTGGAGCCACCATCCCTGGATGTGTTTAAAAAAAGAAAGACTGGATATGGCACTTGGYGCCATGGTTTGGCTGAGGYGTTAGGGCACGYACGGGTTGGACTTGACAATCTTTAAGGTCTCTTCCAATCTAGTCATTTTGTGATTTCTGTAAAGACAAATTTGCATCAACTCTGAACTTGTCCAGAGAGAGCCAGGACAGCAAGGAGCACACACTTGCACTGCAGATCTTCTCTGCCCACTGCAAAGGCAGGGTACGTAGGCCCTCACTGGAAACATGTCCAAAGGCTGACGCAGGCAAAATTGTGCATTTTTTCCTTGCCTTTACTCTCAGGAATTTCTCATTCACAGTTTGTGTTGATAACATGCTAATCAGCATAAATCAGCGTACAAACAAAGCAGTCTGTTCACCAGGAAGGTGCTTCCTCTCCCCAAGAGGCATCCGTATGGAAAAAGACCTTGGACCCGTTCAGTGGATCAGGGCCTTCCAAGGCAAAGATGTTGCCACATGGCAAAGCACTCAAACATTGCACTTCTTCCACTCATTTTGTTCCTAATGATTTCTRAGCACATTATTTCTCAGCAGAATTATTCAGGACAACCTGTATCATAGACATGTATTGTACTTCCACTAAAATCAGATGGTAGTCACCTCTTCTCTCAAATTGTCATACCTTTGGAGGCTTTGTAAAACTACACCTCTGATTATGAAAACACTGTTAACAAGATCAGGATCCTTTATCCTTTCTMAGTGTTGACTGCCTGCTGCAATGCAGTATTAGTTACAGTAAGACACACAGGAAGCCGAGGATCCAATTGCTCCCACAAAAACCAGCAGGCATTAAAAATCCCCAGCCTTTTTCAAGCTGCACTCAGCTCCCAGTGTGCAAGGTATCTGCACATAGTGAAAGGACTTGTCCAGACCAAAAAAAAAAAAAAAAAGCAAGTTACAAAAGAGAAACCAACAGATAATTACATTTTCTCTTTTTGTCACATGGTCCCAGTTCTCACTGTGAGCCTTAAAGCAATGATTTCAGTTCTCTTTTGCAGTAACTCATCACTGCACTTCAGTAATAAATTCCCCTCTCTATTCAAGTGACACACCTATAATTGCAGATTGAAGCTACACCACAGTCTTTATGTGCAAAGCTAAATGACTCAAAGGAGAACAAAAAATATCACCACACAGCACCTCGTTGTTTGGTAGAAATTCAAAGGGAAACATCATTTTTCCCTCWGTAGGCAACTTCTTTATGCCTCAGAACATGAAGAATGACAGATAATACTTGGTTTCTACCTGTGTTTTTGGACTGTAAGGTACCAATTTCTAACAGCTTTTCCACAATCGCTCCTTCTTTCAGCCAGGGGGATGGGGAGCTAAAGGTGACTGAATTAGATTTGGATCTGCTTCGATTCTCTGTGGCTACTTCAGTTCGTGCTGGGAAAATGTCTGTGTTCCGCATCAGATGAAGAACCTATGGACACAGCCTCAGTGGCCTTTCCTCAACCTGTCCATCCATTGTCAGCTCAGCTCAGGCAGCTCTAGGGTCACCAAGCATTTCTGCTCAAGCAAACAGACTTAGGTTTGTCCCYGTCCTTCCTTTTACCCAGGCTAGTGCCCAAGTTTAAAATCTATCTTGCCAAGTATTTGCAATACTGAAACATCCTGGCTTAAACATGCTCCCAGGACGGAGGACAAGAAGAGCACCAGCCTCCCCCATCAGTACCCCACCTATGGCATTAGAGTGAGGARCAGGATACCAGGAAGACATATGGACTTTCAAGACTAACAGTAAGAAAAAAAATATCCGGGTAATGTCAAGCTTAGTTTAGTTAGTAACAGCTGTCCAAGATGAATGAAGTCTAATTAACTTAAGCCAAACCAAATAATTATTAACCAATTAATTTTAGTCCAAAACAAATATTATATTGTACAGAACACATCAGTAACTCCAGCAGTCTTAAAACCAAGTGGGCCTGAACATGCACTGGTACATACATGAAGTTTAAAGAGTAAACCACATCTGCTTTTGGCTGCAAAAAAAGCTTATATTAAACTGAAGCTTGTTCAGTTCAATTTACAAGGTATAGGCTCTTGAAAGGCAGAAAGTGGTTACATTTTCTTTTTTTTTAAGACTATAAAATGATACCTTTGACAATGTATTTTTAGTCCATTATACTTCTGTAACAAATATTCAAATATAGTGGGCAGGAGCAAATTATCATCACTGCAGTTTCAATAAGGCTCTTGGAAAAAGAGAACATTCTGATCCATTGCTTGTTTTCTCTTTTTTAACTCTTTTTAAATTTGCATAGCTCATTTGCTTTTGAAAAAACTTCTGAGTATTAGCTTTTGAAAAAACTTCTGAGTATTAGCTCTGCAGATCACTTTCTAGTTTTTCAACTCAGAAAAATTGTATTTTCTGTTTGCAGGAAATGCAGCCTAATTTTTAAAAAGGGAAACTCCTTAAGAAAAGTGTCTTTTTTTTTCTGGAATTAAACTAACAAAGTTAAAAGAAAAATTATTAAAATTTTCCAGTTAAAACTTATTGTTAATCTGACTGAAGCCTGGCTTCTACTTTCTATAATTAGTTCTTCTAGCTTTGCTCTTCTTTTAATACTCTACTGCTTTATGTGGATTAATCTCAACTGGGTATTTCCATCAAATACAGCCTTGAACAGCTGGATGGAATCAATGAATTATTTTTCAAGTATTTTAAAACTCCAGTCAGAATTTTGCAAGGATTAACATATAATTCCCCAAATAAGCAGATATAAACTGATAGCCTTTTAAGTTGAGCAATTTTCTAAATACTTTATCATCTCAAGTTAAATCAATATAAAGATTCTAAATATGAACTAGCAATACCATAGTAATTTTCAGTTTTGAAGCCAGCACCACATCTATGGCTTATGCTTCCCTATTTAGGCCCTATGTATTAGTAAACCTGTTCTTCTTTAAGATACTAAAAAAAATTAATATTTTTTACTGCCATCTACTTCTKTTAGTATTATTTTCTATTATTTTCTAGTGCTATTTAATTTCTGTTTATACCAAGAAATTATTATTAGTATTATTCAACTATTTATTACCTTGCTTACTTAGTAAAASCTACCCTGGAAAAAACATACTGAGAAACAAGGCAGCAGAAATCCAAAGCATTTCTCCTCATTCATGAGGATTTCAGAAACTTAACGAGCAGAACCCAACACATTATTCCTGTKTGGTTTTATGCTTCTTATTCCACAGAAACCAAGTGTTTCTGAGAAAGAAGTCACAGAAAAAAACCCAAAACTTTAAGAAATGTAGGTCTCTTTACTAATTTTTTTAACACTCCCACAATTCTAGAACAAAAAATTATAGAAAAGACAATTTTTTCCCCATACACACTTTGAAACTCCATTTAGAAGAAATAAACAAGTTCAAGTAGGTAATTTCATCTTAAACCTTCATAATTATTCAATCAGATCTTTTTTGTTTAGATACATTTTATATGTTTACTTGAATAACATASATCAGTTTTCTGCCTAACCTAATACCAAAAGTGACAATCAAAATACTTTTTTAAAGCATTTGAAACKCATATTGCTTGGAGCAAACAAAAATATTTCTTCCTGGAATATAAGCTGAAGCTAGAGTTCTGTGTCCCCAGAATACCATTTCTTAAAAAGCAAATCCTGAAAAGCTAACATGTGAATACTTTAGGTGACACTGAAACGTGCTGTCTGTGSACAAGGTGATTCAGCCATCTCCACATGTCACACACTGTCACCTCTGAAGGAAAGAGGGCATTCATTTGCTTTTCAAAAAAAATTAGTGCTGTTAGAATATGAGCACATGAACTGTTTTTTGATCCACCTACTTAAAGCAAACCAATCAGTCATTTGTTTGAGGATCTTGTCTACTTCCCCATGCTTTAGAGGAAGCTGTTGTCATCTCATTGCAGGGGATCCATCCTRTTGTCTCTTTATCRCAAAAGYTCYACACCCTCTTRGTGCYTCTCAYGGGGAGCTCTTCAGAGCACTGCCTCTTTCTTCTTCACAAGGCAGCCAACTGACTSCAGTTCCCTTCTCACCCAGCCACCCCACTCTTTTATAGCACTCTTCTTCTCAYTGGTTACAGCTGTGCCCTGTTAAAGTCAGGCCTGTTCCTAATCTTTGCTAACTGGCCCAGTTGCAAGTCCTTAGGGATAAGATTACTTTCTACACTATCTTTCTTATAKTCTATCCCCCTACAGGAAGCCATGAAGACTCAGTGATGGGTCAACTTTGGAGGTTTCCTTATGTGTAATTCAATAGCCAAGGATGGTCTCACATCCCTGTTGTGCCCACACATTCTCTTGCTCCCCAGCTTGGCACAGGCTCTCTCCAAGGGAAACAGGGCAGCATCCCCACAGGAGATCTGTGCTTACAGAGCTCCAGCTCTTGATCCACAGCATGAGAGAAAAAAAAAAACAAACAACAAACCCCTTCTCATTCCATGGGCAATGGAGATGTTCAACTCAGAACACAAAAMTCTACTACTCTGATCCAACAGTCTGCTCCTAAGGTGGTAAATATCTTGGTGTCCTGATAAGTAAGAGTACACAACTGTCCTTTAAGTAATTTTTTTTTTCATTTCTGTGGCTCTAGATTGATTTTACTTATGTAAGAAGGCTCTCTTAAAATTTGGCTCCAATCTTAAGTAAGAATACCTTGCAATAAGGATTTCCTTAAGCTAATTGCATGAAATGCTAATTGATTGTTAGTAATTTCCTTTTACTTTTTTGAGAAACTTGTTTCCTTGTGTCATGAAGAGAGAGTGGTACATGAAATTACATGGGRTGAGCCCACAGGTTTGAATTCAACTTCTTGTCTAAGTCAGCTCAGCAAACACAGCTCTGTGTTTGTATCTGATCATTCAAAGGTAACTGGACGGGATACTGGTCAAATGTCACTTCAGATGGAAAATGGACTCTGAAAATGGACTTGGAATGGTGTGATTGGAATTTAAAAAGAGAGAATTTACTTTCTCTGCTACAATATCTGTGCTCATGTCCTCTCAATCTTACCTGTGCTCATGTCCTCTCAATCTTACCTACTTCTCCAGTATTTCTAACTCAAGGTTCCTTCTATGCCTTTCCCACAATTTACTGCTCTTCTTTTTGTATCAGAAAAATCCATTTTCACAGTTGGATTGCTCCCTTCAGATTGTCTAATGGGCTAAACCCATGACACCTTTTTCTATCTTCCAAGGAAAAGGGTTAGAGGGAATTGTGGCTGCTTTCAATTCCAATTCTTTCATCAACCTTTTTACCTGCACATGTAAAAAACTATCTTYCAAACTGAAAATATGATGAGGATCTTCTGTGTGCCTACTACGATCTCAAATGCCATAATTTAATTATTTAGTCACAGATTTACCTTTTACCAATTGCTTTTGGTCAGCCTTTCCCTCATCAAATCCCACTGATCAGCTGATATGCACCATGGTCAGAAACGCTCCAAGTTACATGAAATGCATATAGTTGTGTTTAATCCTTACAGGGTCATTTTTAACCCATGGCTTCACTAAGACATTCAAAGTTCTGTTTGTGCTCATGCTTCCTTTCAAGCTTGAGCAGTGATCACAGAAGGTACAATTATACCTATGTTCACCTGTCACCACAAYGAAGTTACTGCAGACTAAAGAAACAAACCTACAAGAGTCTGAATGATATAAAATAACTTTTGAAACCTGTCTCAATTTTGTGTACTCATTTATCCTGAATTAGCCCCTCTCAGTTTCTTCAAAACTGTCTGTTAATGACTGTATAAAGTGATGTCTCCTCAGAATTCTGGCAGCTTCCTTTACAATCCTTTCTGCCAATTTGTATAAGGTATATGGTGTACATAGAAGATTTCAGAACTCTCAGCTCTTACAGCAAACAGCAAGCATGCTTTGAAAACCACGCTATATATATAAATTTCAAACTCATAGCACTTCAACTTCTGCCAAGACTATGTTATAAAATATTTTATTACTTAAATACTTGCAGAGGTTGACCTAGTATAGATGAGGATGTCAGCCTCACTAAATTTGCTAATTCTTTATGTCTCACACCTGAAAAAATGTCAGTGAAACTTAAAAATACAAGGAGACTTTTTATTCCACATCATTGTGAAACCAAAGTATGAAAAGCTTACAGGATTCAGCCTGCCAAGCATTTCATACAGGTACACTATGAATAAAATAAATAACAGAAAAAGAGGCATTTGAACATTTACTGGGAAGATCACTTAAAGAAATGCAGTATTTTCTGGCTTAAGCTCTGGTAATAATAACAGTAAGATACGAAAACCTCCCTGAATGTGAAATAATTTAAACTAATTCATTACTCACCCTTAAAGAGATTATCTTCACTTCTAACAAGCTGTGGGTTAATATTCACTAAAGCTCATTCACAACTTGAAACACAATTTAATACCCAAAATTTGGGTGCAGCACTCAGACAAGGTTTACTCAAGCTTTTGAGACTCTATACACCAGCTTTTTAAACTAATCATGTTTTCTGATGCCCTGATAACTTTTATCTGCTTTATTTACCATAAACGGCACTAAAGATTCTCAGAAYAGACTATTGTATTTATGCTGAGAATTCAAAAGGAAACATTGCATTAATTTTCCTACAATTAGGCTATCTCCTGGCTCCTATGAGGAATAAAGCTGTATAAATTCAGCTTTATCACTAACACAAACATAAATTATTTCATAGAAGCACAGCAACCATCTCTCTTTCAAAAAACTGCCTTTTTAAAACATCACTTTTCTAATCATGGTTTACAAATAACAGACAGCCCTGAGCCAGACAAACAAAAACCCTTTCAAAGCTCCTGAACTGCTCACAAGTAGTTCCATAAATCCATTCGGTCATACCCAGTCTAGTTAGTTATCAAACTGCCACTGCATACAAAAAGCACACAACACACAGCTCTAAAATTCTTTAGTCTATACAAACTTGGTTATGAGAAATCCAAATGGTACTCACCACATGAAGAATTTTGTTCTCTGTTTCATATACTGTGCAATCCTGAAAAAGGAAAGCAGAAAAAGCAGGTTAAATTGGTCCAATCATTTTCYCTTCCTTTACTCACCCTTAAAGGAACTGAACCAAATTGAAAAGTCTTTAAGATTAAACAAAATATTTCAAAGACTTAGAATTGAAAGAAAGTGTGAAGCTACCACTTAARGGAAAGGAGATACTGGTAAATGTTTATATCTATTCCCTAGCTCTAGTTGTTTCCTTCCTTGAGACAGACAACACTCTTCCCACTTTACACACTTTTGCAGTCAGTCACATGTCTACCACCCAAGTGCCTTCCAGCAGCCACCCCTGGGCATGGACAAAAATGACCTGCTTCTAATGGTCCCACTGGAAAACAGAAATATCACCCAAGTGCCTTCTACCAGTCAGCCCTGAGCATGGACAATAATAATGATCTGCTTCTAATGGYCCCACTGGAAAGCAGAGATACCAGCAACAGTCCTAAGTGACTGAGATGAACAGTTCTTGCTGAGCTGAACTGACATTTTTGCACACTGCTGAAGAAGCGAAGGAGAACCTCGGTAGAGACGGAAGAGAAGTTGATTGTTTGTAAAACGCCCTGACAAGAGGGAGGAGAAACACYTCACACAAAGCCCACCCATTAAACCTGAGGCACACCCAGCCTGCTGGGACCGTGGGTACATTCTCGTTATCTCATGCAGCATGTGAGGCAGCTTCCATAAGCAACRCAAACAGATGGGGGGCTGGGACTGCACAGGTTTTTCTGACAGGCCAGAATCTCAGTGGATTTAAGGAAAYAGAATTCCCAAGGCAGAGAGCACACAGAATAAAATCCATACTGGCAAAAGAACCACTCTTGAGTTTATTCAGGTTCTGTAACTTTGTKATAATTAGTGCAAGCTCTGTTTGGAACAGATGCTTTATATCCTATCTAACAAACCACATGAAAGATGTGACTAAGTTTTCATGTTTAACGTCTCATTTTAAAATCAATTTATCCTGCTAGAAAACCAACTTTTTTACATGCAACTGTTTCAAAAAAAAAAAAAAAAAACAAACGAAAAAGAACTTTTAATCCATTAAACACTTCCAGTGTTATTCAGGCAAGAAAAGCCAATGTGTCCTCAAGCTTTATATAAAGCCATGTATGCAGAAGTAGCAGGTTGATCAGGAAGCAGTTTCCCAMCAACAGCTGTTGGCCTTCAGGAAACATTTGCCAGTAAGTTTAGCCGGAAAGAAAATCTAACACATTTAATTATATGCAGACATCAATGAAGTATTTGTAATCTTAGTAGCAAAACACACATTTCATTGTTATATGTGGGAGGGCATGAAACATTTTCAATCTGGATACATCTATTTTCTGCATGGTTACTTATGAATCATTTTGCAAAAATAGCAGGAAGAGATTGCAACACTTATATTAAAGAAAAAAGTGCTTTTAAGCAGACATAATTTCATTGGTAATAGGAAGAGTTTACTATGAGTTTAAACACAGTTTAAAGAGGATACTGTTTGAAAAGTCTCACTACTAAGGGAAGAAAGATTTACTTTCAAATGCTGCAGGGGTTTATTACAAACAAGAAAGCAGTGAATAACAGAYAAATATTGCTAAATCCTTGAATTGAAAACTTCCCCACAATCATGAAGGAAACTAAAGAAATATSCTTTCTTCAGGCAAACCAAGACTATATATAAAAAATTAAAATACTTCTGAATCCACAAAACATAGTAAAACAAGTTGAAAACTTCTCAGGCATYCAGTCTATGAAYAGAYTTACCCTRAACTTCCTTGCTCAACACACCATTCCCTACAAATCCAGGGTTTGAGTAAAAGAATTGCTAAATAAGTTCATCACATAGCAACAGTAGATTGTTGATACTACATCTTCACATGCAGGCAAGAGAAAAGTTCAGTAAACCATAAAAGACAGAAAAACTGGRGAACAGCAGATGCAATGCTTAGGTAAAAAAAAACAATTCCAAAATAWTTTTTTTCTATACATAAATGACACTCAACTAAACACAATTCAGGCATGAACTCTGGGAAATGTGCAGGAATGGCAAGAACCATGATGGCAGCCCAGAGCAGCCCTGAAGTCTAGGATTCAAAGAAACTTAGGAAAAGGTCACCAAGCTGATCCCTGCAGCTTGTTTCCACTCCCTGCAGCCATCCCTAGAGATGAGGGCTGAGACTGCTTCTGAATAACCCCAGTAGCAAAAGCCACTTGCCACTTTCTGTCATAGGGAACAGTTTATTTCCCCTTTGCCACCTTGTGCTTTGTCTTTAAGCAAGAGCTCAAGAGAACTCTGCCCACCCTCCACAAATACCCCTTAGGTTTACTGCTTWTTACTGAGGACTTCTACCATTTACAGTTATTGCTTTTTTATACCCATTTCAGCTCACCTAAAAGAGCTTAAAGCACTTGAGAACTATAAAAAATCTCTAACTATGCAATTAGAAATAAATTTTTATTCTTAGCAGCAATACCACCCACACCTGGAGAATGTCTTTTTCTTCCATACAAGCCTATACCTTACTCTTTAAAGGTTTTCTTTAATATCTGTTTAACTAGAGTACCAAAATATTGCAATTAAGGTAAGAAACAGATCATATGCAAGTTTAACATCAACTTTTTTCCTACTTTAGAAAAGCAAGAACACACACAAAAACCTGCAACCAAGCTTTACTCCTACACAAGCTAAAAATTTGCTATTCACTTAGTTAAACCAATACTGTGATTATCCCTGAACTGAAAGGCACAGTTACAGCAAGGAGGAGATGTATTACTTCTATCTGTTTATTCTCTGAACTTTGCATATATATTCACTGCCACACTGTAAGTATAGCCAGGCTATGYGATCTTATAAGCAACCAAACAAAACTTCAGCTGAAACACTGTAAGGTTATCTTCTAATTGTGGATTATTTTCTAAAACATTAATGACACACATTGTTAATAAAGCAAAAAAAGAAGTTGTGTTAATTTTCAYTTCCTGAAGATATAGTCAAATACTGGCCATTAGTAGTTTAAGGGAGAAAAACGTCAGAGTATCATCTGTAAGAAAAAGGAGAGATTTAAAAGGGAAATACAATGGAACAACTTTATGACTAATATCAGATCTTCATGGCCACTCTTTCCAGCTCTGCCTCATGCACAAAAATGGCAAAAGGGACCTTTGTCATACAGCTGAACATAGGCTAAAGTCCTGAAAAAAGAGAAACAAGAACTCCAAAACTGGAAGGGGGAAAAAAAAAGCAATAAGGGAGGAAGATAAGAGCAGCAAGAACAAACCACACAAATCAAGGAGCAGGTTCTTCTCCATCTTCAATCACAGTACAATTTCAAAACCCAATTTTAAGACTAGCAAGACCTMCACCATGCCGTAACTGAGAGACATTGCTTATTTCTTCCAGAAGTTCTGACCTTCATAACCTTCACATGATCTGTACAAAAAAAAAAATTAAACTGTATCTGCACAGTTCCTACCATAATGTCATAAAGAGTAATTGCTGAGGACGTTTATATTAAACCCACTGAATGAGACAGCACTGACTGGTGACAACACTTCAAAATGTACACATTTTACCATCCCACCCCAGACACTGCTGGAACAAATCAGATGTGAGGCAACATATATAAAATACAAATATCTGTGGGCAACATATATAAAATACAAATATCTGTGGACTGTTTTTTTCAAAAGCAATGTTTATGATGCTTTATTTTTTTCTTTTTTTTCTTCTATCCTCAGTATTACCACCTTCTTTTTAAACATTTGTCTAAGTATCTCACTGAAGTGGGGAATGGGATCAGYTAATTACACTAGTACTTTTCTTATTCTTTGTTTTCTTTGCACCCACATTGATTAAGTCTCAACTCAACTCAAAATGTGAAGAACTGAGATACAGACAACCTGCCAACTTACCCTACTGCTCGCATGTCCCACAGAGAAAAAAAGTTCATGCAGTTCTCCAGTACTATAACTATGGGATAAATATTCTGCAGAAAACATTTCTATTTTTGCATCTATATGATTTAGTTTACAAGTCCAAGTTGGCAACCTGTCAAATTACCTATTGCAATTACCTGTCAAATACTTCTCTCAGTATACTTGCAGGCTATAATCTTAAAACTTTCCATCATTATTACCACTACTACAACTATTATTATTATTCATGGTTCTGCCATGTATTCCAGGCAGCTGATGCACTGCACTCTTCTTGGCAGCCTTAAGTTCCTGTCAACTCCATAACTTTACTTCAGAATAAAATTATGCTAGTTCAGAAAAAGAAATACACACACAGAAATAGTTAATGGATTTTTAAAAAGGGAGAAATGTAGAAATATATGCATTAAATCTTCCACCAACATTTCAGCATTTCTAGTAATCCTTACATCAGAGAACCCAGAGATGGAGCGGACTCCTTTCATTATATTTGCTTGTTCAGCAGAGTGCCTTAGTTGCTCATGTATATCTAGTCATCCTAATTTATTTTTTCCTACAAGGCAAGGCAAATTCCTAGGCAGAACTGATATAGAAGCAGACTACATGAACAGGAACAAACCCCAAAAGTCAMAATTTTTAGGTAAAATATTAATCCTAATATGTTTGGATAAAATGTCCTTTGTAAATTYGTATGATAGCAGCATTGTCTAAAAAGGCAGGTTGTGTGATTGATTCAGCTGGAGCAACTTGAGAAGAACAAGAGCTTGCCATGAAATCATCAATTCTCTGAGTAGCTTTTATGGTGCTTGTGGTGGAGCTCCTTCACTTATTTCTTCATTTATTTTTCTCTGCAGTTCCAACTGAATTTACAGGAAGCTAATTATGATTTTAAAAGTGATTAAGCTTTTTAATACATGTTTGTGTTTATGTATGTGAATATTGCACTGTTTTTTGAAGTATGTGGCAGATAAAAATGTAGATAATTGTGTAAGGAACACCATTTAAAAGTGGTAGTAAAATTACCTGGAAAATGCATGAGAAATCCCATTCATCTTCCATTTCTAGTTTTAAGAGGGCTGGATTTTACAYACCACTTAAAAACATGTCAGAGAGAATTGTTGTCACCATTGTTTTTCAAGTCATGCAAAATATTCTAAGCTATGCAGCTCCAGTTTTCTATTTGTAACAAAAATAAAATATCAAATCATTGCTTAAAAGGGGGTTCACACTCTCATAAATTGCCAAACCTTTGGCATAAAACCCTCTTGAGCAGTGTAGCCATTGGTTGGAATTAAACCAAAAAATCCTTTACATCCCTTTGCTTCTCAAATTGATTAAAACTGTRACTGAATACTTTAATAGCAGTCTAAGTCAAATGGATGATCTGTTGGTCTTGCTACTTAGCAACAATAAAAAATAATTAACTTGAGAATGGCCAGATCATAACTTCCAGCCCCTTCAGTCTCAAGAGTGCAAAATAAGTTGCTCTGGCTCCAAGGTGCCTGTTCGAGCGTCACTGGSTCTAGGGAATTTATGCCATTGGCTCTAGAAGGGCTCGTTTGGTTTGAATTCTGCCCAATTCAGCTAAAGCAAGAGAGCTACAAGACTGAGTTTAGCTGAAGTCATCACTGAAGGTCTTCACAAAAGTTCTCAACAATAATGATGACAAGGTCTAAAGCTTGGCCAGCACATGGAGGTGGCAGAAGTTTTATAACCTTTTGTGTACTTTCATTCATTATTCTCCTTTCTCAGACAAAAACACTGGTACATCGTTTCCAAACAGGTAAAATGCTAAGACAGGTTGAGTTCATTTAGTCTTTCACTAATTAGAAAATACACTGAAAATATATCTAACATAGCTGATGGCAGGAGTAAACAATGACAGCTTTGAAACAGTAGACTTGAATGATGTCCTACAATGGTTTGGGCTGGAAGGGACCTTAAAGATCATCTAGTTCCTATACCACTGCCATGAACAGGGAKGCCACCCTCTAGACCAGGTTGGTCAGGCCCCATTCAGCTTGGCCTTGAACACTGCCAGGGATGGAGCATCCACAACTCCTCTGGACARCCTGTTCCAGTGCCTCACCATGCTGACACRGAAGAATTTCTTCCCAATATCTAATCTAAAATTGRCCTCTTTCAGTTTAAAGCCATTGCCCCTTATCCTGTCACTACATGCCCCTGTGAAAAGTCCCTTTCCAGCTCTTTTGTATCCCCCTTTAGGCAATGGAAGGCTGCTGAGAAGGTCTCCCTGGAGCATTCTCTTTTCCAGGCTCAACAACTCACTTGGCCTGTCTTCATAGCAGAGGCACGCCAGCCCTYTGATCATCTTTGTGGTGTCCTCTGGAGGCGTTTCAACAAATCCACATCCTTCTTACATGGGGGCCTCAGAGCTGGATGCAGCACTGCAGGTGGGATCTCACAAGAATGGAGTAAAGTGGGGGAATCACTTCCCTTAATCTGCTTTTGAAGCAGCYCGGGCTATGGCTGCCTATGACAAAATGCTGTGTTCTGTAGAACATGATGATTAGAAAACTGATGGATATTATGGAATCCTGCTTAGACTTAGATTTACAGGCATGCCTGGGTAACTACTGGAATAACAGAATACAAACTGGCAGATACACAGCTCTGTTCAACCYCCTTCTCCAACTCCCCTTTAAAAGTACAAGGAACAAAAAACCTTAAATGCCCCAAAAGCTACAGAAGCTGGTAAGCAGGTAACATTCTCCTCTGGCAACACGCTAAGAAATAAGAGCACGACACAGTGAGCCATTTCCTGATGCGCTTTCCACATCTTATATTTTAAGAAGTCTGGGAGGTTGTTGGATACAAAAGGTATGAGCCTTGGACACTGAAAATTACAAATGTTTGGAACAGAGAGAGGGGGAAAGGAAATACCTTTCTTCTGTATAATACCTGTCTCTTCCCTAACTAAAATGCAATAGCAAGCTCCTCCAAGCTATATAACACTCAATGCTTGCACAGGTAGCCCTTGGCTGCTGCCACACAGACACTGTTAAAATCTATACTGTATTTCTAARTAACCATCCCAAAATCTGCTATTTCCAGGACTTACTTTCCACTGGGCTGCTCAAAAAGTCTCCCATTATGGCTGTTCCAACTGCRACAGTCCCAAGGAGCTCTATCCTCAACTCTCCCCTTTTCTGCAACATCTTCCCTAWTGCTCAGCAGCCTCCTAAAATCATGCTGCTTTAATTATCATCTCTGTGCGGATGAGTCACAGATCTCTCAGCCCTTCTGTTCACATTCACAGTTCAGAATCTCCTTCTGGATATTTGCCACCAGCCCGAACACAGGATGCTGAAGAGCTGCAATCACGTTTCTTCCCAAACACTCTCTGTTCYCCCTTTCTTTCCCTATCTCTGTCAACAGCTCCACCACCTTATGTCCCACAAGCTCACAACCTGGGTGCCATTTTCAACTCCTCTTCGCTTCCCACACAAATCCTGTCGATTTTATTCCCACAGCCGTTCAGAAATATTTGCTTTCTTTCTCACTTATGCTACAGTTATTCAATTCCTGCAGTTTCTTGCCACTGGGTCTGTAACATCCTCATTCTACTATAATTAATTCCCTTCCCCTCCACACTAAAGCCAGTAAACTCATCTGAACCTGCAGGACCCACTCTGTCCTTGCCCATTGCAAATGTGAATAAGAACTGAGAGAGGCGGGAGAAAGCAGAGTGGTGAGCATGCATCACAGTAAGAGGAGAAGGAAAAAATCTCTATTGGGAAAATACAATGCAAGCTACTAAACAAATGCTATAAAAAAGGACATTTCTTATGCAACCTACACACATGCTTCTAGAAGTCTAGAGCCTTTCCCTGAAAATGTAATAAACGTGCAGTACTCTAAGTTCATAACCCTTGTGTACAAACTAATAGCAATTACCCAGCTTACTGAGTACAAAGAATTGCTTTAATTTTATTTAAACAATCTGTGTGGAGTGGCACCTATCACCATAGTAACAGAATACTTCATGTAGAAATTTAATACAACTTACATAAATCACCCACAGACCAAGCAACTACTGGGAAAAATTGTTTGCTGGATTAAGAGAAATGCAATAGGTACACTAAGCTCTTTTATTCTATCTTTCTGAAGTAATTTTCCAYTTCCAATTATTTCTCCCTTCTGTAAAAGACATCATGTTGCTTTCCTTAGGGATCTGGTCATATATTAATTCTTACTTTGCATGTAGAGAGTTACACCTCTTCTTTATTTTTAAATGATCCAGTACACCATTCAGTCAGAAACCACAGCCAGTATCTCAGCACCAACTAAAATCACTGACACAAACTCATATATCCTTCAGAATCCAAATGCTTACATGCTCCAAGTCAAATTTCAGCTGCTCAGATGATTTCTCTACTTGGTGACATTCTCAGAGGCAAAAAAAAATCCACTGAAACTATCAACAGATGAGAGATAGGAACTGAGGAAAAAAACATACATCCAAAGGAAAAAAAACAAACTCAAAATACTTCCCGCACCTCTAAATAAGCCTCATGAATCCAAACTGTTTTATTATTGGCATGCAAAATAGAGCTTGTAGCACAATGTATTGTGTGCAGCTCTTAAGTTTTCAATGTCACTTCCAAGACAATTTAGAGGCAAATAACTTCTTAATTCTTCAGTTCTGCTTTTCCTCCAGTAGTGTCATGGTAAATAATCCTGGTTTTAAAAATACAACTGCAGCAGAATATTTCATGTTTTACACTTGTCTAGGTAGTTATTTTGCCAGTAGAAAAAATTATATTATTGAACTGAAAAAAAAATACTTAGGTAGAGAGCATTCCAAGCTCAGCTACAACTTCAAKGTTTCATATTAGATCATCTCAAATGTATGTATTTGTAATGGATTYATGCAAACAAACACAGTCCTGAAATAAAGATAGACACTACACTAATTTATGCTTAAGGCTCTTTCTGGTTCTTTGGCAACACATGGTTTCTGTAACTCACTGTACTGAACTGGAATTTGCTCCACTGTACCTGGTTACATAGACTGCTCTGCCCCTGGGAAAGGAGATCAGTGTCCAAAGTAACAGAAATGCAGAATCTCAGGCTTCACATCTACTGATATGACCAACACAATACATCCTCATTAATCATGGAAGTTACCATGTATAAAGAATTACACAGTAAGAGTGGCATATCCTGTGTGCCTCACTCAGATGGAGACTGTGATGCCACTCAGGGTGCACAGACACAGTGCCCACATCATCCTTGTAAAGAAAGCTTTTGTTTAAAGGAAACATGAGATACAAAACATTTTCTCTCCTGTCTACTCTTTATCTGCATTTTCACCAACTTTCTGCAACTTTCTGTGGTTCCATGACTGGGTTCCATAGTCCCTGACTCCTTCACTGTCACCTTGAYTCACTCAAGCTCCATTTCCTAGAAAAAAATAAGAGCTGCACTGGTTTACTAACATATGCCCTGTCAAAAAGAATACTTTTGTTCACAAATTATTCTGCTCTGTGTTTCACTTTTCTCCATGTTCAGGTACTGTCAATCATTAATCTGGAAGAAAAGCAAGCAAACAAACAAACAAAAAARCCTAAAAATAACAAAACAAGCCAATACCAACTCATTTTTGCTTTCTGGTCACTAAGTTTTTTACCTACTAAGCAACCTTGAGTATTTGGTGGTTTTTGGTTTTAGTTTTTTTTTTCCCTTCTATCCCCTAGGAAAAGAAATTACCTTCTCTGAGAGTGGAAAAGAAAACAAATTCACCTTTACAGGGTGGCAGCTTCATAAGCTACTTTGAAAATGTCACATCACAGACATATACAGTAGTACACAACTTTAGGAAGAAAACCCCATACCTCTTTACAGCACCTATCTCAATGACAACTAATGAGTCATCACATTAGTTCTAGCAGAGGTTCATCCCAACAGACTATTATTGACTTCTTAATCTTTCAATTATTCCATGCCTAATTCCATTTCAAAAAGCACTTCAAAACTTAAATCAAAAGAGAATATATATACAAGTAAGCCATTTCAAGGGGAAAAAAACCTGTGTAACCAAATAGCAGAAACAAACTACCAGAATCAGAAAAAGGCATCGATGCTAAGTATCTCAGGCACTTTTTACATTACATTAAATTACATCTGAAATTTTCCATAAAAGTGTGCGTTAAAAGAAATAAACTACTTTACTATGAAAAAGAGAAAAATACTGCTAAAGGGCATACATGAGCATACATTTAAACTACTTTGATATAGCTTCTTGTAAACAAACAACAGTTTCATGCTTCCCACAATCCTTTAGTTTCTATTTTTGACTATATATATACATTATATGCATTACACATTAACTTCTAAAAGTGAAGAGAATAACTTCACAGATCACTATGTATCCTAAAACACCACTACTGAGAGCTGCTTTGAAACCTATGGAACAGAAAATCTTCCATAAGAGCAGCACTTGAAGGATATAAGGTAAGTGAATTCCTGTCAGCATTACTGACAGAGTTATAATACTCTCATATGAAGACCCTTTTGATTTCATATACATAGGCAGATATTGCCTGTGAATTGTTTTCAAGGGGAGCTATTTAGTTACAATTTTCCCCCACATCTATCTAGCTACCTAATTGTACACTTCCCCCTCACTTGAACAYTTAACAAATATGGGGCAGTTTTGTATAAACAAAAACATATATACACTGTATAAACAGAGTGCTATGCATACAAATAGGAAACTTCAAGAATGTGGCCTCCTCATCATGCAGCATTTTTATCTAAAAAGGTGGGAAGGAAATTATTACTACTACAGCAGGCTAACAATTTTTTCTGCAAACATTTGGTAACAAAGTTGGGGTAGAAAGAATAATGCTAAAAATGTAAAGGAAAAACTTAAAAATTTAATGTGCAACTGTCTCCAGCAAACACATGTTGCTTTGAAAATCCCTACAATCTGGAGGCCCAAAGCAGCTTTAATAATGATCCAATCACAGCTTCACACCACAAAACTATTAAAACCATTTTATTAGCTAAAGATACCTGAGATAATTAGCAATTTGGTATGACCTGAAATTTTAAAATTTTAAGCTATATTTAGTGAGTCCTTAAAGTCCTTAATAATTAGGACTTAAAAACAAAAGTGAGGAATTGTGATGGAAAAGATGAGAGAAAATTTGTAAGACTGGTACTCAGGATATTAATTATTCTTCTTCATTCATGATTCTGATACTGTCCTTAGCAAATTAATAGAACCACTTTATATCACTGCATTTCAATTCTGAGTCAGAGCAGGGGAGCTAGGAAGGTAAATTTCCGTTTTATCCTTTTAACTGGAAAACAAGCCTCTACTGACATTTTTCAGTAAAACTTAACATTTGAAACATTTCTCTTTTGAGTTTACAGCCRTGTGATTACAAAACCCACAATGACACAAAAAATAGTACATTTCCCAAGAAATAATTTGTGATCCCTTTCAACATCTTTTATCTGAGAAACAGCCWTGGCAAAAGCCCAAGAGAAATATCCCTTGGGATGGAAAGTGCATCCATTGGGCAAGGGATATATGGATGCTTTCTCTTTTTTATCTCAAATGCCTTTAAATGGGAAAAAAAGTTCCAAACCTCTTAGCYAAAGAAGTGCACAGAGCACTTCTGTGTGCTCTATAGCACAGCTTTTAGGTCAAAATCACAGGTGCCCATAAAGTCCAGACAGTGCATTTGTGTAGGATTATCTTGGTCTCTCTTTGCTATCTTCCATCCTGGCTGCCATCTCCCAAGCTCCATCAGTCAGGTTCTCTCCCTGTGTCATCCAAAATCTGAGGTGACCTCCAGAAGCTGCTGTGAGACAGCTGATGATGGAAGTGTGCTCTGTGCAACAATGCAAGGCAGATCCATGTCAGCCAAGTGACTGCTCTCCATCTCCACCCTGGTTACACAGCATTGCTTCCACCACARCTCTTCAAAGAGGTCTTTAGGCAGAGAATTAAGTGCACTGAAGCTTTTCTAAAGGAGTATTTACAGGCCTACAGCCATGCTTCTACTGCAGCATATTCCTGAGTAAATCCCACCAGACACTAAAGCTGCAAGATAAACATCAGTGGTTCTAAAACTAAATAAAMACCACAAATCATTGTGAAAGCTGATTAAGGAAAGTAAAAAATATGTGATGAAGGCTACTAATTATCACTATTAAAGAGCAGCAAAAGAAATAGTGTGTTCAGCAGCAAAGTTTTCTTTACAGTCTAGTATCTTAAAAAGTCAATATAAAATTAGACTTTTCAGATATTCCCARTATTTCCAGGGCTTCAGTTTTAAAGAAGAAAGCTTCTTTAGTGAAACCTTAATGAATTTCTGAGGAAAAAGAGCATTGAGAATAAAAATAAAAGCTATCTACAGAYTGCCTAAGAAAGCAAGAAATCTTCTGTTCCCTAAAGTTATCAGTGTAGCTACTGCTAACTTTCTAAACCAAAATGAGCACACTCAARAGGACCAAAAAGTTCCTTGCACCCTCTGAAGCTGAATAACCCAACTACCTAAGTCTTCCAACTTCCATGAGCAAGACTTCCACGAACACCATCAAAAACAGGCTCTCATGTTCTTCCTGATACTCATTTGTGACTGGAGTAATTCTGTCAACACAAATCTAAATTAATGAATGAACCAAATGCAAACAAAGCACAACCCAAAGCAATCTCACACACACAACCTGTTCACCCATAGCCCTTTAACATGTATCCTGTACCATGAAGAAAGAACAGGMCTTTTTTATGCATAGCAAAGGAAACAAAGTACAGATAATGCTCAGCCTTCAATTCCTGCTGAGAGACAGATATGTGTAGGAGAGAAAATGCAAGGAAATGGTAGCAAAAATAATAACAGTCTCATGGATTTGTTTGTTTTTTAAATTCTTTTTTTCCCCTCCAGTTCTTCTGCAGAGGAAGAGTTTCTTATAAAAATGAACAAGAATGCAAGCCCTGAATTAGAGAAGCCATCAGCAAGGAGGACAGTATTACGAGTCAAAATCTGCAGGAAGAGGCTGTGAAACAATATCCTAAAATCCTAAGGGGGAGGAAAAAATACCTCAGCCAAAATAAAGCAGCTGCATAGAAGCAGATGATTAGTGCAGGCTACAGTGATAACRTGCAGTGGTCTGAGGGACCTGCTCTCTCTGGCAAACATCCACTGCACACTGGCCTGTCAGGCCTTGGGCAATGTGCAACACACATAGAAAACCTGATAGTTAAAACAAAGCATGTGTCTTCCCACATTTTATGCCAAAATCTGTCCCTAACTCCAGCTTTTCTAATTATTTATAAGTTAAAACATAGACACTCAATAGATTTTCTTAGACTTTATCCTTATAAGYGTGATGCAATACTGTCATTTTGCTTCATTATCCATTTAGCTCTGATAATGAGGGGGACATCCAATATAATTTAATTCTATGAAGAAACACAGTATTGCAATTAGCTTCAAAATGTGCAAAATAATTCAAGCAAGCCACCTTAATTTTAGCACTTCTTATTCTTCATCTTGACTAAAGAATTGGTGGTTTAGTTTTGGTTAATAAATCAAAATGTTGACTGTAACCTAAACAACACAAAAAAATCCTGATGGAACTCAGGTAATGAAGTTCTATTTTTAAATTTTACAAAAGTCTTTTAAAAGTTCAAAGTTATTAAAAAAATGTACAGACTGTACACCTTTTATAAACCTTTAAGCATTATAAGAAACTGTTCACTGCTGTTAAAAAGAAAAACTGCAACATTGCTTTCTGTAGATTTTTTACAAAAAAAAMCCTAAGCTAGTAAGGTACTATAAAATGCTTTGCATATAAAAGAAAACAAGACTCTGAGACACAAAAAACACGTGATACTGAAAGATTTAATTTACAGCCAAAAGAAAGCACAATGAAGAATCTCAGTGTGTTCAGTGAGCATATTAAGAAACAGCAGCTAAGACATTTTGAAATGCACCATTGGAATGCATTTAAGTTGAGCACAAACCACGTGTTTGAGACTACTAATGGAATTTTTCATTATTGTTATTCTATTCGAATACAGTCCAATTCAATTTCAGTACATGCTTAAATTTAGACACATAAATGTTCCTTTTGACTTTTAAGTATGGATTCATGAACTGCTTTCTGATTGCAGAATTASGTCATTTTTGGAGAAGGTAAAAATGCTTTTCTCCAAAGGTATTAAATAGTAACATTTATTCTCATCCACACTGAAAAATATACCTAGAGAAACATCAACCTACACCATGGTGAATTAGCAGTATCATGGATAGGGATTAATTTTTCAGAAGAATTGATAATGACCTAATTCCTGGGAAATACTGCTGTGGTTGCTACTTTACCCACTTTCTCACTAATAGGGGACACATGAAAATTGATCAGGTGGCTCCTTCCCTCATCTAAAAACTATCCAAAGACAGTGATGCACAGTTACTRTGGAAAATGACCCATCTGGATAGCTGAGTCAGAAGTTTAGTTTTTCTTAGTTCGGTGTGATGCTTGTGAAAACCAGAAAGTCTCCTCAGTGCTTCTACCTAGCCCACTCTCTCCCTTTTTCTCCACTCTAAGTTCTCAAGTGCAAACAATCCCTCAGACTTCTGCCTGGCAGCAAAGAGACTTTACAGTTCAGCAGAACTACAGACAGACACAGAGACAAACCTAAGCCACAGACAGAAGGGCAGGGAAGGTTCCCAGGTTTGCACTTCCCAGTGAAGCCCATTAAGCAAGTTACTTCTCAGTAACTACTTCTGGATTTCTTGAAGGTAGGATGTACAAAAATATAATCAAAATATTTTAACCACCCCATGGCAACGTATTTCACCAGCTGTCTAGATGATACAAACCTTAGGGAAGAAAGGATTACTAAAGTTCAAYATATACATAGAAAACTTGAACAAGACAGGTAATTAAAATTGAAAGACAAAATATAAGAAATTAAAGATGTAAATTATCAGGTAGTTACCTCATTTTATAGTGATTATATTATACTAGAAAACCCAAGATAAATATTACTGCTGAGATATGCAGAGCCATATACACAGAACAACACAAACTAGTACTATAAAACCAGAAAACAGAATTTTTAAAAAGCATTTACTAAATACTAGTAKTCCCTTATTTTGGTTGGACAATGATATAGCCAGTGTTAAACAAAATTGTGGGGAAGAAGGTAATAGCCAGTTACAGTTCAGGAGAAAATAAACTKCTAAGCAGACTGTCTCATACCTGTTGAACTATTGTTGTTAGYTCCAGACAGAGTTGTATGACATTATTTCTTGTTACTGAGTAATCTGTGACAGCAGCAAAAGGTGATCTAAAAATAAAAGGAAAAAAAAGAAAAAAAGTTGAATAGCAGTAGCAGATAWCCCCTTGCAGTTTTAAGTTCCTCTTTCAGAAATTCCATTTATAAAAGCATTATTCCTAACAGTTTACCTCTGGACTACCTTACTCCCCCAGAAGAAGACCAGCTGGCCTTCTGTATTGGTTCGGGAATAGCCTTATAAAGACAGCCAGAGGCACTTCTTCCTCCTGTGATAGGAACGGTGTCCAGATGTGAATGAGATCAGAGAAGCTTTTGGCTGATTCACTGGGATTCTTGGGATTTGATCTAATATCTGGGGGAAGCAGTAGAGGGACTTGGAATAGGTARAACYTAGAGGGGGAAAGAGCATTTAAAGCTAGAGATGCATCAATGAATGCTGAGAAGTGGCTGCAAAGCCTAAACTGGAAGCACAATCCAACATGCCCACACACTGTACTACAGTCAGAACTGCTCAGTGAAATGAACAGTGTAATCCAACATTCACAGACCTTACCTGCATGTGTCCTAGCCTTTAAAAACTTAAATTAGGATGTTTAAAATGCTTGCCTACCTGGAMGCTTGCTTGCCTTCTAGAGGCACTACTAAAATGTATTTGGTTAGTGAAGCTGGCAGTCATCTGATGTGTGTTCTACAAGCCTCTCAAACCATAAGCTCATATATGTGACTCATTCTTTATTCAAGAAGTAGCCCAACACTAGGCAGGACTGTTATTTTCTCTAAGAGGAGTCAAGAGCTTGACTTTATTAGGACTTTATGGGCATTATTAGCATCACAAAGATGGCATTTGTCTCCAATACACGGGCTTCCAACATTTAAAACACACAAAAAAACAGGTGGTAGTGAGGTTGTCTTCATATCAGGATGTGTGACTAATCCCTTCCCCAACTGGCTTCTTTCATCACTTTACATACAGTCACATCTACCTTGAAGAGTTTTACAGCACTGCTTGGTATTATGCCTTCCTTATTTAAGCCTGAAGACATTTCCAGTACAAAGAACTTTGCTATATGCAAGTCCAAGTGATAGTTTTAAATACTCTGTTTCTCAGGTTTCTAAATTACAGTCATTCTAAACACAGAATTACGGAAATTTTAGTGCAGGCAGATTTGGWATTGTCCATCAATAACCCCATGTGAACTCCACTATCTCTGATGGTTTCATCTCATGCTCTCTTTCATCTCCAGGACTCTCAATCCAGCCCTGATGGTTCATAAGACAACAATTGACTCTAAGGTGCTTAATTAAGTCTAACAGCTTTAATTTTATATAATACATCATACAATGATATACACTTTCTGCCTTTATTTTCTAGAGAGGAAACCAGTACATTCTTTTAAAATGAAAGTACAGACACTGGAAGCTAAGGTAAGTTCCAAAAGGTGCCTTATGGCATTCACAGGACATAGACATACACTCACAATTCAGAGTCCTAATTTTCTGCAGCATATGCCAACCATACAGTAGGTACACACTAGAGCAGGCCAACCCACTGGCACACCCAAAGATAATTTCTGAAGTTTAGGAGATATATGAGCATATTAAAGGATGAAAGGTAACTSAACTGCTTGGTTATGAACCATAACTGAGTTCAAGAAGTATTTGGACAATGCTTTCAGGCACATGGTGTCATTGTTGGGGTGTCCTGTGCACGSTCAGGCGTTGGACTCAATGATCGTGATGGGTCCACTCTAACTCAGGGTATTCTGTGATTCTGTGATAATTGTGTTTGAAGAAGTAAATTAATCAAGATGTACAAAACCACTGATTTTTCCTTCCATAACTGTAACTATTGAGGTTCTGAAATCTACCTGAAACCTTGATTTAAAAAGGTCATGCTCGTTTAGGAACTTACTTTTATTGAAGATGAATGGAATCAAACCAGCAAACGGTATTACTTTATTTTAAGTATGGGTGTTAATACAATTTGATCCTGAAATTACACAACTGGAATCTATTTGACATTTCACAGCCTCCAGCATTTCTCTAAACAAAATCAAACAGTAGGCTTTGACTTCTAATACCACATCATCCTCCCTCACACTTTTGTAATTTAGTTTGGTTTCAYGGTTCATGAGAAAAATAAGAGTATTTTTTACCATCATTACTCTTAGTGAAAATCATTAGAAATGCCCCAAATAAACTTTGTTGACTTTAAAGAGCAGGCAAAGGGACTGAGACATTACTCATTTTAGTTAAATTTAAGTTATCCCAGTGAAGACTTACTGGCAACAGCATGTCAAGCAGGCAGCAAGGGTGTCAGCAGGAGGAAGAAGACAATTACAAAACTACAACTAAGATGTAAGATCTAGAGAAGTGCTTCACAACTTAAAAAGACAAGGAYGCAGGTCCATGTTTTAAATAAACTCTGCTACTGCAGAAAACCAAAGGGATCCTCCAGTTGCCTCCTCTGGAAGTCTCTGTAGCTTTTGAACCAACTCTCTTGCATCAATTTCTGCAGATGCCTCTCTAGGGCATTGCTGCAAACTGGACCAGTAAAATTGCAATTTCCTTTCCTCCCCATCTCCAGTTCAGACCACATCCCTGGAGGCAATCTACATGCACAATTACACAGCCACTTCTACTTAAGCAGCTAGATAAATGGTAAGGGCCTCTCTAAATATTTGCCTCCAAAGGAAATGTATTTTGGAATTCCATCCCAAACCTCAACTTCAGTAGGCAAAGTCCAGCAAGATTCAGTGTAACCACATGCCAGCAGTTTCAATCAAAATAGCAACAGAAACTTCACTGTAAGATCCCCAACTGGATTTCACACGAGACACAGTGTAAAATACCAATCTGACAAAAAATCTCTTCATTGATAATATACCCGTTCCTTATAATTGTAATACAGCCCAATATTAATGAATGTGAATAAATGAATCARCTTGTATAAATGCAAATAAAGCCTACATATACTATAACTTCAGGTGGCTGCTAAAACCCTTTCTTCCTTAAGACCTGCACCAGGTATAAGAAATTCCCTGTTTAATTAGACAACTTCCCTCTACTTAAAAAAAAAAAATCCTTGGCTCTGCAGAGCCATTTCTATCACCTTGCAATTTCTATGCTTTTCTTTCAAAGCCACATTTTTCATAGACCCTAGGAACTTCAGGTCTGAGGAACATCATACAACTCCAGTGAAGAAAATTCGCTGAGAAAAACTTGCAATTTTCAACACCTGTACTGTCCAATTTGGTGCTTTTAAATTTAAACAGGAACTAAAGAACTGCCTTGGTCTGAGGTCACGTGTAGTCCCACTTCCTGCTGTAACATTGATCTCAGTGTCTCACCTCTCACAGTCATTTCCAAGATATTTCCAATACACATTTCCCTCTTTGTGGAAGATTTTTTACTGTTTCTCATGTAATTTGTTTGTTCTTCCTTCAAAATTGCGATTTCCTTGCAACACCCACATGAAAACACCTTTGTAGCTCCACAGCACATCTACCACATGCCCTTTCCACTCATTTCCTCTTCCAAACCTCTGCTGGTTTCCCATTTTCATTATTTGTCTAACCTTCTACACCTGATATCTTAAGGAAAACAAATGTACACAATCACGTGAATGCTTTTCCAAACACATGCAGGGTATTTTTTGCCTTTAGTCTCACATTTTCTCCATCCTTCTCCTTTCCACCACTTGAAGCCATTAGTCATTTTCAAACCACRTTCACAAATGAGTGGGTAATAGGTTTCAAGGATAATTAAGTTCATAGACATTTTGTGATCATGAATACAGCTGGAAAGCAGCTAGATAAATGGTAAGGGCCTCTCTAAATACTTGCCTCCAAAGGAAATGTATTTTGGGGTTCCATCCCAAACCTCAACTTCAGTAGGCAAAGTCCAGCAAGTGTCCACTGTGCAAACCCACATTGTGAACCTTTACTTTATGAGACACCAGGGCAAGATGAAGAGCTTTGAAACACCTCATCCACAGGAAAAAAACACTGGTGCTTACTTTTTTTTTTTTTAAACACTAAAGTCAATCAACTTCAATGCCCTGGTCTATATAGGATGTAAGATTTTCCTAAGACAAGGCATGAGAAGGCTACTGGTTCTTTTCATACTTTTTTAAACCAGTGTTTGACATAAATAATCTAACACCTCTGAAATGTGACTTTGTTTATACACATGCAACATAGGCTGCAACATACATGCATGTGTGTACACTTTTATGAATTGAGACCTAATTAGGATTTTTAACAGCATCAGCATCTTTCAGAATGAAAAAATAAGTTATATTATTAAACATTCATTCATAAAACCACTCTGAAGGGCTGTTAGAAAAACCAGCCACATTAACATAGCACAGCTAATTCCATCACAGAATTAAGAAATAATGCAATTCAACAGCTATTAATAGTCACAACTACTGATTCCACATGAAGAAAAATCCTTCAAAAACAATTAAAATTTGCAAAGGAGATGCATACCCTCAGTATTTCTACATTATCAACTTTTTTGTCTTCATATGCTTCAGCCTCCTCATCTGTCTTCTTCATATAACATTAAGGGGAAATAATACATCAAAATAACAATTTCACTTTAAAAAGTTGCAATTTGGACAAATTCAGACTGCTGTTAGTAAAAGCATAACCCAAACCAAAAATTAATCCTATTTCACCATTAATTGTAGTACTGAGATATTTTATAACAATAAACACTGTGAGCAGTTTAAAACCAGTATCATACTTATTTTAGCATCTTAACAAGGGAAAACATCCTCAGAGCCTTTTGATTAAACGTAATAGYCCAAAATCTTTCAAAGAGAGAGGCAACCAAAGCAGTAATATAACACAGTCTTCAAAGGCAACATTTTAAGGTCAAATAAAAATCTGAATGCACAATACTGTTGTATATACACTGCCTAAGCCATCTAAGGTTCATCGTTCTAGGCTTTCATGAAACAAACATTTCATTTGTATTTCTAATGGAACTGCTTTATGTAGAGTCAGGGAAGAATGCAGTAAAATTCACACTGGACAAAGGAATTCTTTAAATGAGTGCTCTATTAAACATCTACAGCTGTTCCAGGAGCACAATGCAGTTAAGTACCATAGCATTCTGAGGCAGCACTTACTGACAGGTTTGGTATACCACTCAAACCAGCAAAAAGGGAAATGCATAAAGGAAACAAGATTCAAAGGTTTAAGGCTGAAACCCAGCTGATAAATAGTGCAATACTGGTGTGGCGAGTAAAGAAATGCTAAGTCTTTTATTTCTTTTTGCTTGGGTTTCATTTGTTTACTYCCACTACCTTCTGTATAAAGCAGATTTGCCCTGTCAGGATAATAACCAAGCACAGCTAACAGGACTGCATGGAGACTCTAAACCAGTAACACTTTCTTTGTAGGCAAGAAGTTATGGGCTTACAATCAATGCACCTCTTTACTAAAACTACAAAACAGTCACGCCATAAACATCACCAGGGCTCATTCACCAAAAACAATGAGGCAAAGAAACACAGCTGAATCCATTGTACCTACAATGGAAGGAAATGTATGCATTGAGTATGTCACAATGGTGAAAAGAAGGACATCCATTTTGGTGTGGGGAGCGTTCTCCTACTTCAATGCTTTACACAAGGCACACTTAAAGGGTGTGCTAAACCTGAACACTCACATTTGCTCAGTCATAAACTAAGACCATTTACATCATTGCAGGCTGCACTTCTCTGATGCATCAAAGTATCACCAAAAAAATTCCATGGTGTAAGCYTTGGAGACCCTGCTGATGCTGTCAGCCACTGAAGCATTCAAATGTCCTTAACTTCAGGAACAGATTTTATTCTTATTTAATAGGATTTCTGAATGGATACCACTGCTTCACAGAATTGCAGCAATTMATGCCTGTACCAAAATAATTTGCCCACCTGAGGTTTAGAAGTTATAGGATTACACTCCAGTATTCTGTGAACGACCCTAAAAGCAGACCTAGACTTGCCAAAAAGGCCTTTTACTGTGAAAGCTTACATATTTTTTTATTTCTATCAGCAATTTTACCATATATTTTTTTTATAACCAACAATTTCTAGCTACAGTTAGGTTTTTTGTTCACCTTCTTTTTCCATTTTATTCATGTACCATGTGTCCAGACAGCAGTGGTAAGTTAATCAGACTGATGCACATTTGTCAGCCTGCGAGCTTTTCTCTGGCCACAGCACTGAAAGTCTTGAATACAAAAATCTATCTCCACAAAATCTCCTTGTTTCTCCTACTTAGACTGCAGTGTAATCTGCAGCAGCACTTCAAGTTTTTTATTCCCAAAAAGGGGATAGTGCTAGTATGAAAAACAAGAGCTACAGAAGAGTTGCTGTGAAAGACGTATTGAATCTCTGCCCACACATATGGGTGAGTCAAACAGCACACTAAAAAATCCAGCGGTGCTTGACAAATCCTAATTCACGACTATTGAAACCTGTGACACAACAACAGACGCAATATGTTGTAGTAGTTATCTCATGGGAAGTTGACTGTATTTTCTTAAATTCTTAAAAGAAAAAAAAAGCTTCCACATTATCTTACTGTCTCTTTAATGAGGACTCATGTAGCCCTAAAAACAACCAATYCTTCCTCACTACTATTCTCTAAGTCTTCATTTATACTTTATACAGATATTAGTCCTATTGTTAAGATCCAAAATGTTCTCCTGATGCTGCGTAAGATATATGGTATAAGGAGTCCTTGCTCCAGATAACATGGCCCAAACACTAGACTAGACAGGAAGAAGCCCAACTAAGAATTCTATTCTTGCTTCATGCAAACTGCAGGAAATAGAGATTTCCAGGGATTTTGGTTGGCAAAGACAACTGAATGTGGTGAAGGTGAATGAAGAGAACATAYCAAACCAGGAACAACGTGGAAGATGACATCACCAGAAGTTTGTGCTGGCAGAGCAAGGAGAGAAATGGGAAGAGACAGAGCTCATGAAGCTGMCATCAAATGTCACCTCAGTCCAGGTTTACTAAGGATCCTTCCTCTTCCACAAAGAACAATACAGTTCTTCCSAGTCAAGACTACAGTAATGAGCTGTATCTGTTAATTCCAGCTGTCCCACAAAAGAAAAACATATGATGTATAGTGGGACTTGAAGAGGAACAATGAGGTGCTTAAAGGATTTGTAAAAGCCTTCGGCGCCCAAGGCTGTCTTCACTTTGCAGCAGCTTCTGACTCACTAGGAGACAAACTCAACACTCAGAGTTGTGCCATCTTCTGAAGAAGATACAACTTTCTGTCTGCCTGTCAGGTGGTCTGCTAAGATCCRGGAGAAAATCTATTGGATGAATCTGATCACTCAGGAATTCAGGACTCATTGTGATTTCAGTACTGCAACTGATTCATATTGGCAAATCAGTAGAAAAGAAATGAGCTGAGAACAAAACCTGGCTGTGTCCTAACCAGAGAGAAAGCTATTTATAAGCTTGGTAAATGCTTTAAACTTGGGGYTCAGAAGAATTTTCTGGGATCCCTATGATATCATTGCTTTCCAGTTTATTGTTGCCTCTAGACAACAACTGGGAAGTGTTCACTGGTGTCATWGAAGATGCAAGTAACATAGTAAAATCTTAAGAGAATTTTGTTAAAGATGGAAAAAAGTAACTTCAGCTCTCAAAATCCTTGAAGTGTTCTTGTTCCTTTTAGATCACGAAAGCCATGAATGGATAATGTATACATAATTCAGAAATTGCAGAGGCAGTGAATACCAACACATCCACACACAAAGCAACATTTTACAAAGTGTTTTTCAGGTGGATTGTAAATGTGTGGTCTAAGAATGAAACCTTAATCAGGATTAACGGAAACAAATATGCCTAATTTCAATTCCAATTAAATGTGCAGATACTATTGGACATACTAGTGCATAGAAAAAAAGTATTTTCATGAGGTTAGAAATAGCTTTATGCCAAAAAATTGAACACATTCACAGTGCAAATCCACAGTAGTGAATTTTAATGASTAATCCTAATTTAGTTACACATTTTTAAAGATTCTTCACCAGGATGGAGTGAATCAGCCCGATAGAAGGCAGAAGAATTTCCAGGAATCTGACACATCAGAGAAGAAGGAAGATAAAGAAAGGTGACATATATTACTATTCCAAAGAATACAACTTTCATGAATTACAGGAGTAAAGACTGAACAGAACTCCAGGAATTTACCTGGAAGTCTAGAAGACCTGATTGACTGTAATTCCTGGGAAGTATCACAGGAAATATTTCAATGCCAAGTTGCTTTGATCAGGTAAGTAGTTTCTTGCTATAGCCTGATGTGTGGGTTTCCATCTGTCTAAATTATGTTCAGAGTCAAGTAGAAACGCATCACCCTTTCACAAAAGACTCAYGGGTTTTCAAGGCACCGATCTTGTCAGGAAATCTGCTCAGAAGAATTTTAAGATTAGGGAGAAAGTATAAAACAAAAGGTTTTAAAGCTATGATGTCTCCTGAAAGAGGATACATATTGTGAGAAAGTAACAGGAAGTWAAAATTAGACTCAAATGTATCAGTGTGATGACAGTTTCCTTACAGCATGTTATAAGAGAGTTATTTCATGCTCCTCAAAATCCTCAGACAACTTTTTTTGAAAATAGAATTCTCTTTTAAGATTTCCAGCTCATAAATGAAACTAAACCAAAACACTTAAAGCCCAGCAACAAAAGCTACTCTAATTTTCAGTAAAACTCAATTTCTGACATACATCTGGAAGTAGGACTGCTCCAGGCAAAGACCTGGAACAAAGARTGTCCTTGGATCGGCCCTGCACAGTAGCACTGCAAGACTACAGTGAAAGTAACTCAGCAAATCACAACTTTCACACTCCTTCAGATAACTGTGCCAGGCCTCACAAAGTCCTTAAGGATCTTAAGTGTCCCACAGAAACATCATAAATAGAGCACTCACTACAGCAATAAGGGAAGCACAACCTGTATGGCATTGTCACCATTCCCTATGTATAAAACCCACATCATTGCAAGTCTATGCAAGTTGGAGCTGCTGCTAGCTGCTTTTCCCAGACATGACSTCAAAATCCACTGCACAGGGGCAGCCTAGCAGGGCAAGGGGGTAGACAGCCCTAACACCCACTTCATTCACCCTAATGATTTGTTCTCCCCTCTCAGAACCTAAGATGGAACTGGTATTAGAAAACAACCAAAAAACTAAGATTTGGGGTCTAGATTTGATTGTAACACATGTGCAGAATAAAATTAAATCCATATTTCTAACTTTTACTAATCMATTTTTTAAATCTTTCTATCTCCCCCTAGTGGCCCCAATACTTTCTTAGAAGGTATACAAGAAGCAGAATCATATTGATCTCCAGATGTTCCCACTTCTTGAGAWAAATGTGTTTATTGGCCTACCTTCATCCTCACTTGGGGTCTTCACAAATAAGGAAGAACAGACTTTACCAAAATATCCAGACGCTCATAAATCAGAAAATTCTCAAAATGTTTTAGAAAACATTTCTTAGAACCAGGTGTTTAGATCTTCAAAAGAACTTTCGTGGAAATCTAAAGCTTTCTCTAGACACTCAAGACAGCATTTCTGAAAGTGTGATATCACCACAATTTCCCTCATTTTTGACTTCTTAGAATTCCTGGGTCTGATCAGCTGYCATTTCATTTCAGCTAAATGCAAAAGTACATGCAGTGCACAGTACTACAATGACACATCAGTCCTCAGATACAGATGTTTCCTAGCATTAACAACTATCTTCTTCCTCAACTTCCATTCTTAAATTTATATTTAGTTGCAAAAAACACATTGTTCTTCAATGTGTTAAACGTGTGCGTGTATATATATATATAAATGAAATTCACTTTTGAATGACAGACTGTTAAAAAAAGAACTCAAAACCCCATCAAACAAACAACCAAAACCCAAAACGAACTTTGAGTTCATACTAACCAACAGTCTTTAATCATGACCACAGTTTCAATGAGAAACCAAACAAGATTATTTCTCAATAGAAATCTGTGGCAAAAATTGACTCATCTATGCAAAAGAACGTTTTTCTACTGTTCTTTCTGTTTCAAAACCCAGTATATGTTGCTTTCTGCCAATAACAATTTTGCAGGGAGAAAAAGTGAAGCCTATAGATATAAAAGTGAAGCACTAACAGGATAGAACAGAGCTAAAAATATACTCCCAAATTTTCAAGTATCAATACTAAACTCTTTCCATGAGATTGCACTAATTCTCTACATAATGATGTTAAATACCTAAAGAAAAATTTAGGAGCCAACTTTAGGTATTCTGGGTTTCAAACTTGGGGAAAGGCTAGAGAGGGAATARAAAAGAAGAAGCAATGGTAGCTGCAATCTCCTGAACAAAACAAAGAKCTTGCAGTCCAGCTTAGGAAGAGGAAAAGATTCAGGCTTCACCTAAACCATTCATATGGAAATCATTTATGGGAGAGAATTTGGTTTTTCTCAGAAAAACAAAACACACAGCAGTTAAACTAAATAATTCTGTTGGATTAAAAAAGTTACACAAAGATCATACTCTGAACAAAACTTCAGCTGCTGGAAACAAAATAAGATACRCCTTTAAATCAAGATAAGCATTTTATTTTCTCTGATGAAAATCCACTGCAATGCATTATATGAAGACTTACATATAGACTAATTTTAACCACTTTAGGAATATCAAYGATCATCTTAAATACCTGCGTATTATTGTTGTTATAATTAGAAAAAGTCACTACAAATGTAGCAAAAGCACTTCAGTCCTGGTCCCACATATGACCTAGGGAACAGACAYAAAAGTGTAGAGCACTACCTCTAGAAAATCAGAAGTATTTCACTGCTATTTAAAAAAACCTAAAACACAACATCCATGTTTGTACACACACATACACACTCTGGAATTATATGGTGACATCCATAAAATGAAAAGTATGATCAGTTTTGTGAACTTGATAGTATCAAAGCAATGAATCTGATTTATGCAAGTTAAATTGCTGCTTTAAATTAGTAAAAAATACATATATAACCTAATGATGTCCTCCTGTTGCTTATATATGTGTAGGGTCACAGTGCATTTGAAGGTACTGTATTGAAAAGCTAATCTGAATTGCATGCTGACCTAAAAAAAAAAGAATTGGTACAAACATCCCCTCGGAACATATGAACGAATTCTGCTTCCATTCAGTTTCTATGTTACATTTTGTACAGAAGTCGGAGCTTGTTCATGTGCATGATCTGGTTACCTGTGAGACATTTGGGAGATTTTACCTGTCCAACCAAGCCAGAAGACTTTTTGCTGCTCCAATCAGATCCACTACTGATGTCAGAAAATCATTCGGTAATTTGCGACTGGTCCTTCCATCATAGTGACCACTCCTCCTCCTCCCAGTAATGAAGTTCTGCAGATTTTTGGCAGATGCATTCAGTTTGTGAGAAAGGGTTTTTAGATTTTCTGTTTCCAAACCATAATTCTGCATTGAAAAAAAAATARAGAAAGAAAAGAAAGTTAGCTTTACAGATGAACAGAAGAACCAAGAACAGCAAAACTGATCTTCTACTTCATTCCTAGTAATTAAGGCAGAAATACACCCACTCAGTAGTTTTTAAATGTATAGAATGTTCTGTTTCTGAAGCGCATAAAAAGAGAACAAAAGAAGAGAAAAATTATGAGTGATCCTTTAGCTTGTTCTAAGTGTACTGAGAAAAACATCTCAAAGAAAAAACCTAGTCTGGAAAACTGTTTTTCAAAGCAGTGCATCACTGTCAGTAGATTACCAGAATCACAGAATGGTGTGGGTTRGAAGGGAAGGACCATCAAGACCATCTCGCTCTAACACTCCTGTCACTTGCAGAGACACCTTTCACTACAGCAGGTTGCTCAGAGCTCCATCCAACCTGGCCTTGATCAGAGGGTTCTCTCTGTAGACCTGATGATAAGGGATTGGTACCCCATGTCCACACTCACAATAACTTCTCAGACACACCTGGCACCAGGCCTTGCAACTCACAGAAGTATGCAGCACAGACACGCTGTGGCAATAAATTGGTTCTGCTGGCCTCAGAGACTAAGCAAGTTAATTAGCACACTTAAATTCTTTTTTAGCAGTAAAKAATCACCACAATCACATACCAGAGAACAGAGGGCTGCCCTGCTCAASCTCTATTTCMCTCATTTAAAGTCAATTTTTAAACTTTGTTTCCATTTAAGAGTCACTCGCTTAAATTACATTCCTTAGCTATGTAGCAGAAGAGACATAAATAATTATGCAGAAATATTAACAAAAAGTAGTAACAAACAATATTAACAAACAGCAGTTGGAAATCCTTCAAAAGTACAAGTGTTACCAAAACAGCCCTCAAGAATGCCCTGATTTAATGTTCAATTACACTATAATGAAGTACCATCAGCGATTTGTCATTTCTATAAAAGATTTTTTTTTCCACATACACAAAGAGCGATAGAATTATTACAAAAAGGAGTTATTTGCCTTTGCAAAGAAATAAGCAGTTGCACAGACTTGAATTTAGTACTCCTCTAAGAGAACTATGGAATTTTGAAGGTTCTCACTTTAGCCACATCACAGGGTGATAGAATGAGGCGCTGACAACTCGCTCAGTTGACAATGAAATGGGCTACTCATTACAGAACATGGACCACTTCCTATCACAAACGATAAAGTAGAATGCACAAAGCCCCTCAKATGCACACAGAAAAATCTACTTCCTAATGACACTCCATGACCTCCCCAGCCCTCCTCCCATGCTCCTGTGGTTTGCTTCCCATGCTGATCTGTCCACAAGGAGAGAAAGGAGAAGAGATACACTTGTCAATGCTAATTTAAGACTGCTGAAGCTTATTCATCTTAGTCTTTTTCTATTGGAATTGAGGGGGCATGATGTGAGGTGGTGATTATTTACAGCAGCTGTCTTGCTCCCAACCTAAACCACCTACTAAATGAATGTAATCCTCTCTTACCTCACAGGGACTGCAGGAACACTATACTGAAGCCATTCCAGTGAGCCCCTAGCCCTCCCACAACATCCACTCCCATGCCAAGGGGGCTCATGATGGAAAGGAGAGACTACAGCACACAGCTCATCTGCCACCTCCCAGCCAGCTCTGTGTGCCTGTAAACTGAGCACACTTTGTGAGGGAGCTGCTCAACCAACAACCATCCTTCTGCAGCAGAAAATGCACTTTGGAACTCAGCTGAAGGGGGCACTGACCATATACTAAGATTGCACTTYATAAACCATTACTGGAACTTTTGTGAACATCCCTATCTTGGGCAAGGAAGGCTCTGCAGGCACGTTTCTCAACTCCACAGATGCTGTCCCCGGTCACTACAATCAATCCCAATTAGACAAACTGTACGTTTGGGCAGCAACTTTTCTACCATATACACATTTAAGAGTAATTATACAACAGATAGCGTTAGGTTATAAATAAAAAATTACAAGATGAAAACAATTAATTGGGATTGAAAAGAAAAATGTACTTTATTATGCAGCTAAATGGCTCATAACTAATACTTATGAAATCAGTCCAAAATAAGAAGATAAACATCAGATAAAAATACATCCGTTTTTTCCTGCAGCTTTCTGTGGTTGGTCTGCTGAGGAAGCATGATTAAGGAGTGGGGRGGAGTAAGCTGGAAAAAGATAACAGGTTTGTTCTTACTTCATTCTGCTTCTTGAGCATCTAGCTCATTTTGGCAAAATTAATGAGAGAAGAAACAAACGAAAAATATTCTGGATGAATGACACATCACCAAAAATGTCTTAAAGACCAGCCAGAAGCAAGCCCCAACAACACGGCACTCACACCCTCACATGTGGGGGTACAACCACAGGCTGCAGGCCAGCCACAGGCCTTCTCACAGGGCTGCCTTCTTTGTGACACACTGAAAYGCTGAATTTCTTCCTTCAGCAGGCTGTTCCTAAGGAGCTGAGTCTGATAATCCAAAAATAACACTAAGGTGGGTGAGAAGGGGGTGTGTGGGGAGGTGCCATACAAGGCCAGGCACCTTCTTGTCACCCCAGCTGTGCCCCGCACAGGGCCCATAGCCAGGGGAGACCACGCTGAGGGGCTGAGGCAGGATCCCAAAGGGCCTCAACAACCCCAGATTAATTCAACTCCCCCTCTTTTGCCATCTCCTCTTTGTCACCTTGTCCGYCCCTCACCTGCTTGGACAGGCAGGTGCTGGCTCCCAGCCTGTGCAGGCTGCCATGCCCAGCCCAGAGGGAGCCCTGGCAGGCAGTGTACAGACCTGCAGTACCAGCAGAAAGTACCACCAGAAGATAGAAAACCTGCAATATTGAGCACTGCAGACCAAGCAAAACACTCAGGKTTTTTTGTACAACAGGAAAATAGGCTGCATTTATGTATACATTCTTTAGAAAATCAGCTACAAAATCTAAGCGGCTTCCTCTTAATATCTAAGTGATGGCCACCTACAGCCACATTCTTTTTCAGAGGCTGTTTTTCACCATAAGATATGAGGGAAGGAAGAGGCAGCACTAACAGATTCAAAGCCTGTTTTAACACATAATCATCAAATGCACGTGTGTGTGTGTGTGTGTGTGTTAATATAGAACACTGTGCCTAGGCCACATGTGAATTCAGTCTTACATGAGGATGGCACTGATTTTGGTAAAGCCTCCGCCTGTAATTTCACACAGATAAAGCCAGAGATGGAAAATACAGAGATAAATTTCAGGCAAAATACATTTCAGGGCAGCTGTATTTATTGAAGCCRTTAAGTAGAAGGATCCTAAAGCAGCAGCCAAGTTAACAAAATCCTCACTTTGTTTATCACTAATATTTCTGGCCCCCRTTAAAAGCGACCAGAGCTGTGTGTTCTAATACTAGGAAAAAGCTTGCTTAAATAAAAAGTGCCAAGTTGAATCATACTTAATATTCAATAATACACTATTAACAACACGGTTTTGTTAGAAAAGCACTGCGTTTATTTTCAAGCACTGTAAGAAGATAATTGCAGGCAAAGGAGACAGTTCTTTGTTTTCTCCTAGTCTGCATTTAGCCAGCACTAACACGAGTTGTACTTTCATTAGCCAAAATATATTCACAGTCACTGAAAGAGCGACAAAGAAATCTCTGCATGCCTGTAGAAATTACGAGAAGTGACACAAGCCTAGGCATCCACTCCCCCAGTGAGAGGCCACAGAGTGTCTTCAGAGATACCCTGCCCCAACAGAAAAGGCTCTAATGAAGTCCCTTCTGGCAATCAAAAAACAAGAACTTGATGAAGCTGAACTACACAGAGTAATAGCTTGTCAGCAGGTGTTTGAACTAAAGGTGGTGGGAGCTATTAATAGACATCTTACCTGCTAATTACTTCTGTGCCTTAACATGACAGTGTGAGTGAGGAATTGTAGCTCTTTTCTTCACAGGCTGACATGCAGCAGCTCTAATCACCACTGAGGAGTTTTGCCGAGTATTTTTGTGAGAAGAGCCAGCCTGGTCCCTCTGCAAGCCCATCCTTGTACCAGCATACCAAGGGCAGGAAGAGAGTTCACAAACCAAATGTGAAAATAAAGCAAAATTTTCTTTAAATAGCTTGATCAATGTTCAGTAGTTGTGCTCCCTGCTTCCCTCAATCAAAAAAAACAAGTTGAAATTTAGACCTCATCTCTTTCCTGTGTTAAATTCACCTGATTCTGGATGGCAGGAAGTGCATCTGACACTTTTAGCACAGCTGAAAAGTAAAGCGTTCTAAACTCAAACAGTGCTAACTAATCTCTGCTGGCTTAGACAGATTGTCTAGAAGATGCCAGGACTTTAGTTCAGGGTATTTTTAATACTGCCCATTGCAATTGCAAGGCCATCTCAGCTACCTAAATGAGCCAAGCTCAGATCTAAACATAGTACAATGTGCAACACAGACATAACCACAGTCCCATTAACAAACCCAGAAATCCCTTAGAATCTGTCTCGATCACAACTTTTATGCAACCATGAACATCTCTACGTCTCCAAGCACAAATGCTGTATCAAGTTCAGTGACACTGTTTGACTCTTACAAACACTCCAAGACAGGGAAATGAACATATGGCCTCTCTGCCTACCCTTCTACATCACTGTGTCTTTTCTTCAGCCCAGAAGACTGAAAACCTTGTGAAACAAAAGGCATGAAAGAATACTGCTGAAAACCATGTGGAGCAAAAGGCATGCAGAGACCAGTGTTCACTTCTGCTGAAGAGACCCAAGATGGGAACTGAAGGTGCTACTGTAATACTGGTGCTTGTGGGCAAGAAGAAAATAAAAGCAGTATTTTCACCAGACAAGGGAGCAGATAGCAGTGCCTACAGTGATTAATTTCTGCTGCTCCTCTGCAGAAGGCAACCATGACTCTATAAACTGAAGAAGGTGAAGTTTTATTTTAATTTGGTWATTATTTTTTGTAACATACACAAACAATATAATTTAAAGAAGAAAGAAAATGGCAACCATTTGAAAAGACAAATTTTATAGTCTAGATAGCTGAACTGAGCAATCAATTATGTATAAAGAAGTGCAACTTCTCAATTACATCTGATATATCTCATAATAAGGATAACTATCACAAGAATGAAATAGTAAGTTTTCTCTCCAATGCAATAARAAGTCATTTTTCACTTATTCACAGGAGTTTTAGGCAAGAATAGCATATGGCTGCTAAGAAATGGACTTAAAATCACCTCAGGTGAGTTTAATTCTTCTCCTCACTATCTTTCAGTGCTTTCACCTTCCACACTTAATTCTTGAGTATCCTTTCTGTTTGTATTATTTATTTGCTTCTACACAAACAACCTGGAAACAGTAAAGTTCATAGGGTCCTCATTTCTTGAAAAGCCTGAGGAAGACTTTAAATGAATAATCAAAATGGCATCACACAGATATCACAGCACATGCAGTCATTTCAAAACCACGCCCGAAAATTAGTGGTGGACAGAAAATTCACCAAGAAAAGTTCCACCCTTCGCCTCTGAAGTTGATTTTAAAAATGAACAAAATGGATCTGAAACATTCTCCAAAACATTTGGCTGAACACATCCCACAAAGTATGAGGCAGATAGCTTACCAGCCCCAAGCTGCTAGCAACTGATATCACAGCTTGTCATATGGAAGGTGCCTTATGTAACTTTATACCTCATCAGATCTGCCTACAACATATATTTCTAACGGCCCTTCCTCCAGCGTCTCGAAATGTTAACACTAAGGTTATCTCTCCTTCAAATAGCACTGGCATATGGGGTAATTTAGAAGTGCACAACACATGATCCTAACACATCTGTTTCTTAAACACAGAATAAGTAGATAAGGACAGAAACCCCAGATAGCTCAAATGACACTTATAATTCACTGCAATTATTAAACACACACTGATTAGAAGGCAAACCRTTTCAAAGAGTATAAATATTTGTCCTAAATGTTTATAGTCAGAAAAACACTCAGGTGCGTGATACTTCTAGCCTTGAAGAACCCAGGAAAGATGACTATGAAGTCATCATCATTATCTCCTTGAAAAATGCCCTTCTTTTTCTACACGACAATCAAGGAACATGTCAAAAAGCCAAGCCAAGGCCATGCTTTGTAGCACTAATAGAGCAATTATATAAACTATTCTTCTTTCTCTTATTCAATCAACAGCCTCTGAAAGACCAAATGCTCATTACTTCTTTGGTTTTTTTTACCTTCTCATGTAATTTAGTCCCTAGCCTACCAAATGCTCTTATTTCTCCATAATTTGAACTACCAGTTCCATATCCAGTTACACACATTTCCAAAAGTCTTAAACAGCTAATCAGCAGTTCAAAATAATTGTCTGAAAAAGGAAATAAGTATTGTTATGAACACACTATCTTTTAAAAACATTTTACATTGTAACAGCTCTTTTTATCCAGTCTGCTTTTAACTGAGGGTTTACAACTTTATGAATGTCCCTCCCAACCCAAGCCACACTATGACTTTATGAACCAGGGTATGTATTTCATACTTGCCCAAATCTCCAAGCAGTCCAAAGGAAAAAAAAAAAAAAAAAAAGAAAAAAAAAACAAAAACCAAACAAAGAAAAAAAAAAAAAAAACAACAACAAAATCCACAATTAAAAAGTATCTAGGATCCATGACTGATTCTTGAGGCTGGTGGGAAGAAGGATGTTCACCCTTTGCATGCAGATGTATTTACTGCCTTTGGCACAAGATAGGGTTTACTGCAGTTCTGTGTAAAAGATTTGCTAACACATTTTCAATGTGATCTATATGAGCTATCAGAAACTCTTTAGCTCCTTAGCTTTATTGATCTGGTGACGGACTTCAGGATTTCCAGTTAGATTAGCTCAGACTGAGGACAGGGAGGCATGTGATATATGATACATAAGCAGAACTTTTACTTGCAATGGGCAATAGTGAAAATGGTAAATAATTTTTCTGCTATGAGCATTCAGAATACTAGCAGTAAATTCCACCTTCAGTACACATAAATCTCCATTCTGAAATGTAGCCTACTTCATTTAGCACCAGAATGATTAAGTCTAATACTCACTGTTACTGACAAAACAGTTTTAAGATCTGACTAGTGATAAGTGCAAAAAAAAGTATTTCTATGTGAGAAATGGCAGGAGGATGAAATTAAGATAAAAGGCATAACTCTTAAGAGGAATCAAATCATTTATGGGTAAAGTAGGTCTATTTTTTACATTCATTTGCATATCAATGTTTTTTGTTAGTGGCAAATGGTAAGTAATTTCATGCTGTTAGTGCACACCAATGTTTTCTCTGCCAAATAATAAWGCTATTTCATCTGCTGCAATCTTCTAGCTTTACACATTCAAATACAGTGTGCAATAAATTCCTGTACAGCCATAGCAKATTTAACTAACTAGCATGAAACTAGTACTGAAACTAGTATGCTCTACAAAGCAAAATCTGTTTTGTTTYATTTTTTAACTAAACTCTATCCTACACAAATTAAGATTCCCTGAAGAATTATTTTGCAAATTCACAGGGATTTCATGAAGTTCTTTGTTAATGAAAAACTTCAAAGCATCCAAAAATTATTTTTGAAGCTTTTCAAATTCTTATAACAACACATCTACTTTAGGATCTCTGTTTAAAAATATTTGCAAAATCAAATTAAACTAATTTAAAATTCATGCAAACACAATGAACATGGTATTTAGGAAAGAAAAAAAAAAAAAGAATCTCCATCTGGCATCTCATTTATCAAGGCATTGTGGTAAACTAGATCATTTTCTTAAAGATGGAAGAAGTCATGTTTGGCTGAGCAGTCTTCAGTTTTTGTGTTCTCCAGGCAGTGTGTAGTGTTCTTGGGGAAAAAGCAGTCAGAGCCAGTTTCATAAATGMAACTCCATCTCCTGACAGATGATGGAAAAATAATTATGTAATTTCTGCACTTTCTTCGGGCCAGTTACAAATAGGCGGAGCTACAAGATCCCCCAATGCATTCCAAACCTGATGACTGGTATAGTGATCTGATAACATTATCTAAGGTATTTGYTCTTCATTATGCACTTCCCTTCTCCCAGTGCATCACCTCCTTTTCTTCTCAATTTATTTTCTACTGGTATTGTTCATTCACATTCAGTTTTTAAAGCAACCATCAAAGAAACAAGGCTCAKCACATTTTGTGATGATGAAGTCTGCTACACTGTTGTTTGTTTAATGATTAAATGAAAAGCAGTGTTAGGCTAGCTTCACCCTCACACATGATCATGTTGAGGCTAAGATCTTAAAGGCAATTGTTAGAACCAATGAACAACTATATATTTTATTACCTGTGATAGTGGAGAAACATGGCATCAACTCAGTAGTTTCTCCTGTATCTCTAGAGCTGGACATATAGTTTCTCAGTCTATCATTTTCCACTAGTTTTGAGATGTCAATTATTTTGGGTGATTTTGTTAGTATTAATAAAAATGTCCATCCACATCAAGTAAAAATTTAACTGCTGACACCACCAGTCTGATTGCATGTCCCAGTTTAAACAGAAAGACAAGAACAGGAAATTTGTCTTGCTGGAAATTAAGTAATGCTGCCAGCATATATCCATCATGGTGGCTTCTCAAGGTTTCTCACCTTGAAAAACACGTGACAAACTCTTAGCAGCAACAAAATACCACCACAGATATCACTACTTACTTCTTCTAAGCACAGAGAACATTTCCTTCATCATGCCCTTTCTGACATATGGATTTTGTAAAACAGAAAGCTGCACCAAGGCATGATAATCTATTGAACATGCTCCGACCTTCACAGTGTGAAGGAGAGAGGGAAGAGATGAACAATGTTCATTAGATTGCCTGCCCACTCCCAGAGCATGTTCAGCTCCAGCAAAGGTATGCAGAATGTACACCCACACCATTACCAGCAAGCATGACCTATAACAGCAGTAGCAGCTGGGCAAAAACTTTATTCCTCCTTCCCTGAAGCACCACAGGAAAAGAAAACCTGTGAATATCACCCCCTGAATGCTTGTTCTGCTGTCAAGAGCACAGTATGGCAGGCTGGCAGCCAAGAGAGACTCTACTAAAGATGGATAGCACAGGCCACCATTCGTCCTCTGATCAGCTCACAAACTCTGGAGGATCCATTTGTTGCAAGTGCTGATGACAGGAGGCGAATAATGTGAGAGACCACAGCCAGCCACCCACCCACCTTCTGTCAAAAACCCATAAAGAACAYCCTTTAAATATGTGTTATCAATCATAACTGGCTCCCAACTCTTACTGTGGCAGTTTGTGTGTTTAGCACAGTCCAAGAGCCCCCACTGGTGTGTCCCCTGCACTCTCCATACCAGCCAGATATGCTTGTTCAGGCTCTCCACCTTCCCCTGGTAAGAAAATGCAGCCCTGTGAATTATAGGCATGCAACACAAGCAGCTGGTCTGCTGTTTGCCATATCCAGAGCTGCCAGGGAACTGCAAGCAGAAGTTTACCTCCAAAAAATAATGGGAAGGGGTGGCTGGAATAAAGCACATCAGCAATCAACATTGCAGAAACTTTCCTATGTGACAGCAACTCTGCGTTGGAAAACCCCCCTGCAGAGTGGGAACAGAGATGGGAGGGGTTCTGTCCCCTCAGTTTTACTCAATGCCAAAAACTGTTTAGGCGGTCACTCACTAACCCAGAGRGAAAGGGGGAAGAAACAGACGCAACAATCCTTTAATTTTTTAATATTTATTTTTAAATCAATCTGGGGTTAAGCTTGCAAGGCATAATTAACTTTACTATTCATAGGCCATCATACCACCCATATTCTCCAACATCCAAAGAGATGTTAACTCATTTGGATCATGTATTTGTAACTCATGCTAAGTTCTATCATGAAACCTCTGTCAAACTCCTATCAAACAAACAAAGAAAAAAATCAGATAATTAAAAAAAAATGCATAGCCACTATCTGAATTAGCAGTTATCCTATACTGGAGAGYCATAAGCTTAATGTTCTTCTAAACAATATAGCTAATATTAAAGTCAAATCAGAAGAAAAGACAAGTCCTACCCAGGATAGACACTCACARATGCAATAAAAAAATAAAAGCCTGTAAGTATAGGACCAGTCCAGCCAAATGGATTGCCTCTCAATTAAATTTTCTAAGAGGTCTATCTGATTGGTAAACAATAAATTCAAATTAAGTCCACTAAAATCAATACAACAATARCATTTTGTATCCCCGAGGAGCCATCGGGAGCCAATTGTGAGACTGCAAAAACCTCATCTTAAATTAGAAGCTGCAATCTGAACTCATGCCACTGTGCCTTAGCAATTTTCTCTAAGACAAACTCAGAAAAGCAGACAATATTGTATGCGCAACAAGAACCAGGAATGGARAATCTTGCTGCATGCATTTAAGATGCAGTGTTAGCCTTTGCTAGAAATTCCTTATTTTATATTCAACTTAGTTCCATATACTTTTGCCTAAGATAAAGGAGCTACAAAGACAAGTTGTGTTTGTCTGAAGATTATATCTGTAATTACATACCAAAGAAAATAGAAATTTCATTTAATAAACAAGGGGTTTTTTCTCTTAACAGTAATTTATTTTTCAAAGAGSCACAATCTGCTTCTCTGTGTGACTGGGAAAAATGGTCATTCGTGCTCCCCCTAACTTAGACTTTATCTTTCTCAGTTAACTGAAGTATTTACTTTCTTGTTTTCTTTTGCACTGTCTGATAAGAACAGTACTTTGTGAATAACTCTTTATGTCCCCTTCAATATCAGAAGCATTTTTTTAAGATTGCAACTTCCTTATTTAAAAAACAAATTGATGAGTTAACTTATTCCACTGATTCACACTGCAATGCTACTAGAAACTGTATTCTACTGAAGATAATCTGTGTTTAAAATCAAATGTTTTCCTGTACAAAAAAGCCTTCTCCTTTTTAACTTTTTTTTGTATGTTTTTTTTTCACTCTCTCCTTTTCATTACACTTCACAATACCCCAAAAATGTAACAACAGGGTATTCAGAAAAGCTGCTGCATATGGAGAACAAACAAGCCCTTCTGAAGAGCCTTTCAGCCTACTGTCTTTGATTGCCTCTCCCAGGATTCAGCTTTCTTAAAAGCTCCTTCTGAGGCTTGAAGAAAAGCATGTACTAAAAACCCACAAAACAGCACCTTAGGCAGTGAAGTACATCTTAACACAGCTATTCACAATCTTTTCTACAGTGGAGAATGCTGTGTGCCCAATCTATCACTAATCTTTACAGACATACACTGGAAGTTCATAAGGAGGGTGAAGTCAGCACCACACCCCTCACTRAGCAGATAATCCTAGTTATGCACGACATGACCTGACTGAAAAGACCATTACCAAAATCCTTCCCCAYGCCTCATCAAAAATTCATATATTATTTATACATAAGATAATTACTTCAGTATTTAATCCCTTCTACTGTGAAATACAAGCAGCTCTGTTTCATCAGGCTCAAAAAATCATCTAAAACATGATTTGCATGAAAGGAGTAGTGAAGAATGACATGGTTAATATCAGAACATTTTGTTTGTAAAGGGCAATCAACACTCAATTACTCCATTCACATATATAATTATTTTACATTCCAAACCAAACAGAGTCTAGTTTCTCTGTGATTTCAGATAAACTTTTATTCTATAAAGACAAATATGCAAGCCCTAAATCTCTGATACGAGTTTATTTAACAAACACCACTCTATCAATAGATTTTTCCRTTTATCTTGCCCCTGGTTTAAAATGCTGAACTGTTCACACATTACTAATCAGGAATTTCTTGAGCTGCTGAGGTAAGTCCTCAGGACTAACAATTTGAGTACAGGAAGTGTGAATATGTGAACACTGTTCACCCCTCCCCATGTGCCCCAAGAAGTTTACCAGTGCACAGAGCAAGTCTACTGCTTCCAAGATAAGCTCCTGATGGCCAATTCGAGTGACTCCAAGATCTTCCAGTTCCTGATGAGTAATTCGTAATAGCTGGTCACCACTAATCTTCTCTCTCTCAAAGTTCTTTATATATTGCTGCAGGCAATCATCAAGACCTGCACAAAAGGACAACAGGAGAGAAGACAAAAGTTAGCAACATTTTGTACCCTAGTAGGAAATAAAACTGGCCAAAAATTGAGGCAGAAGAGGATTCTTGCCCTATCTTTAAGAGACATATTTTAACGTTAAAAAAACTTTGAATCGTAAGGTTCTTGGGTAACATAAAGAGCGACAGCAGCCATGGCTTTTTTACCTGCAGATAATACCAACTGCTCCTGAACCCTGAAAAAAGCCCTGAATTCTTGTCGTTTACTGTGCTATGAATGTCAATCTGGCAGCCCCTCATAACAGGTATGCTAGGCATGTCTCCATCACATCTGGAAGGGGAGAGGAGAAAACGGAACAATGGAACACAACAGTCACAGTGGCAGTGCCACACTGAAGTGTCTCTCCCACGCCAAGGTCACTCACATATTGCTGAGTCACCTGAAAGTTCACAGATCATGCCAGCCTCTAAAACAAGCTGCAAAGAGCTGAGAACAAGAAAAGCAGTAGCACTGCAAATGCAAAAACTGGGCCCCAACTCAGCAGCAGATCCAGCTCAATGTACCACAAAGAGACCTGCAAGGAGTGACAGTACACAAATGAGCATGAAAAGCCACTCAAATCAAGACCTGGCTGCACTTCTCAGAACATAGGGAGCAGAAGCCTATGTTTTGGCCCACTGTGCCAAAAATTATGCCTGAAAATCATGCACCACATTTACTCAGGACCTGGCTGAAGCAGCATTGTACAGGCCCTGTTTTGGGGGCACCCATATTCTAYCTTTTCAGCTTGATTATGAGTCAATGGCATGCAGCTGGCCACACATTCACCTGGAGCAAAGAGCTCTGCAGATTGTGAGAGAAACCATCACGCATCTCTGGCCCACCAATCTTTRCCCAAGAGAGCCAGGCAGTACAGGGAAGCTCTGCAGCATGTGCACTCATGTACCAAGGGGATAAGTAAGACTCTTGGGTATTTAGTGGTCCATTTAACACTTCTGTCTGAATACTTTCCAATGGATCAACACRAATGCTACCAAGCAATAGGACTTGACAAAGCTCTAAATGCATTAATTTCTTGAGAGATACAACCTTTCTGAAAAATGTCTTCAAACAATCCCTAATAGTGAAAAGGCATCTGCTCATTAGACTGGAAGAAACCAAGAACGTTCTTACTTGCTAATCAAAATGTCTGAAAAATCTGAAGATGCATGGAAGATAAAAGATTGATCTGACTGCTGAGCCCCAGTTATATTGTAAGAGCCCTGGTATACAAAATAAAGCTTCTCTGAAACTGGTTTTGTTGCATTTTTGGTTCTCATTCATGCTTTTCAGGGTGTAGCCACACCTCAGAAGAGACCCACATGAGGAACATGTTGGCGCTGCAGGCAGGGGTGCCCCAGTAGCAGGCCAGCCTGTTGTTCCTGGCTCAGCCCTCCGGCAGGAGTCACCCACACTCTGTCCATGCTACACCAACACAATATTCACAGGGCTTTAACCTCTAGAATTCACACACTGAAAGTAAACCACACACAAACACGCTGTAAAAGAAGTGCTCCAGTCTCAAGATACAGGAGAAAGTCCCCAGTTCCAGTAGACTTCAACCATGTCCTTCCAGAGCCTGCTGCCTGATTTTCTGCCTCCAAAACATAGCCACTTAAAGGTCTAGGTTAATCAAGCACTTGAAGCTATTGCCTTCATTTCACTGCCCTTTCCAATCAAAAATTTGCTCAACCCATTCTTTAGGAAAGAAATCTTAAGAGGGCAGGAGAGACCCCCTACACAGGCAGCTGCTAAGATCAGCTCAGTTGGTCAGAGCATGGTGCTAACATACACCAAAGCTGGGAGGGGGTTGATCCTTGTACAGACCATTCTCTTAAGAGCTGGACTCAATGATCCTTGTGGGCGCCTTACAACCCAGAATATTCTGTGATTCTGTGACAGGGTGAAAATTGAGCTGTCAGGAAAGAAGAGCAGCCTGGTTGAACAGAGAGCTTTGACTAGAATTCMGGAAAAAGAGAGTTTATGACTTTTGCAGAAGGGGCAGGAAACTCAGGAGGACTACAGGGATATCATGAAGGAGAAACTCAGAAAGGCCGAAGCCCAAACAGAACTTAACTGGGTCAGTGCCATAAAAGAAAAAATAACTGTTTCAATAAATACGTAAACAAGCAAAGGAGAGCCACAGAGAATCTTCCACCTTTATTAGATGTGTGGGGGAAACACAGTGGGGAAGAATGAAGAAAAGACTAACGTACTTTATGTCTTCTTTGCCTCAGCCTTGAATAACAAGACCAGGTGTTCTCCAGGGACCCAGCCCCCTGAGCTACAAGACAAGGATGGGGAGCAGAATGAAGCCTCCATAACCCAAGAGGAAATGGTCAGTGACCTATTATGTTACTTAAACACAAAAAAGTCTATGGAGTTTAATGGGATCCACCCACAGGTACTGAGGGAGCTGGTGCAAGTGCTCACTGAGCCACTTTCCACCAAATACCAGCAGTCCTGGATAACTGGAGAGGTTCCAGCTGACTGCAAGTCAGCAAATGTGATATCCAGCTCCAAGAAGTGCTGGAAGGAGGATCTGGGCAACCATAATTCTTTCAGTCTGAACTCATGACAGGAATAGTCAGGAGCACTTCTTCCTGAGTGCAATCACACAGCACATACAGGACAACTGGGAGATTAGGCCCAGCCAGGATAGATTTAGAAAAGGCATGTTCTGTTTGACCAATCTGAGCTCCTTCTGTGACAGGGTGATCCCCTTAGTAAATGAGGAAAAAGCTGTGGTATTTGTCTATATAGACTTCAGAAGAGTCTTTGACATCATTTCCTACAGCATTTYTCTGGGAAAACTGGCAGTTCATGGCTTGGATGGGTGTWCTCTTAGCTGGGTATAAAACTGGCTGGATGACTGGGATCCAGGAGTGGTGGTGAACGGAGTTAATCCAGCTGGTGGCTGGTCACAAGTGACACTCCTTGGGGTTCTCTGTTGAGGCCAGTCCATTTTAAAATGTTGATGATCTGGATCAGGGACTCAGTGTACTTCTGCTCTTCCTGAACTTAAAACCCACACAGACTGCTGAATGAGAATAACATTAAATAATCAACGTCATCAGGTATCAAAAAATGAATTAGCAGTTAAGACACTAGCAACACAAATCCAGAATAAGACATGACAGATGCACTTAATAAACAGCTACTGACAGAAAATTCTACGTAAAGGCATTACTCTTCCTCCTCCTGCTACCTAAGTATTTTTGTCATTCAGATGTAATCTAGATGGATGCATGTAGTGCCTACAGGGTGAGAAAAAAGTTTAGAGAACAAAAATATTACTGACAATTGTTTGACTCACCAATTTCATAAAAATTACAGCCAGGAAACAACAAAATAATTTAACCAAATACTGGATGACGTTTTCAGAACAGCTAGCCACAAATACGTCTCCTTATTCCCTAAACATCCTTTAAAAGTAATTTATTTCTGTCATTTTATTTCTAAATTAAAGAACAACTCTTCTTTTTGTAAACAAAACTGTGCACAGATGATGATGATGATGATGATGATGACAATGATGGGGATGATGATGATAATAATAATACAAAAAGGCCAGCATTCCTCTCCCACACCTTTTGCCCCCAAAGCCACAACACATCCAGACAGCCACTGCTGCCTTCAAATCAACAGGAGGGGAGCTGCAGGGAATGAGCATTCCCAGCTGATGATACCATTAACTTGGGACAGGACAAGATGTACCAAAAAACACCAGGTGCCTGGAGAGGAAGCTAAATGAAAATAACATCTAAAGAGTACTGTCTTCTCCTAATTTTCTGCAAGTCCAAACTCCACCCAACCTCAATGTAGTTAGCAATTTTTCTAGCTGCCAAGGGCTGCTCTGCTTCTTCCCCTCTGTCACATGAGACAATGTCACCCAACCCTCATACCACAGCAATTCCAGCAAGTAATTTGGTTTGATGCACTATTCCCTGTTCCTGGCCATGGGTGAGATTAAGATTGCAGGGCATCCAGCGCTCCTGGATATTTCAAGAAGCGGCCTCAGTCCAAAAGCCAGGTTCATGATTATGTTCTGGACGTGTAAGGCCCCAGAGTCTATAAAAACCAGGTTTTGTGGGGTCAGGACATAAGTAATAGTCTTATATTCAACAACTCTGTTCCTCACCCAAAATAACTGCAATATTTTTTGAGTATATGTAAAGGCACAGGGGTTTGAGTAGTAAGAGAGGTAAAGTACGACACTCGTYCTCTTAAACTGGATGATGACAGTCCTTTTCCTTCTAAACCTACTCTTTAAAGGAAACGATATACTATAAACTTTTCTTCTTTGAAAGATCCCTGGTCTTGAGTTCCAGCAATAACACAGACCTCCAATGAGGTTAACTACCCTGCCCCACATGCTTTTCACCTGAGCTTATCAACCAYGGAGTCTGAATGCTGTCCAGACTCCATTATCACTCATTATCTGGCCTGTTTGATTCACGCCTACAAGAGCAATGAAGATTTTAAAACACTGCCCATCTTTGTTAGCTAGTGTGTACCTGAGGTGTGGTGCACACAGATGGACCATTCTGGGCACTGACAGAAAAGGAACAACTCTTCACATTTAATCACAAGKGAGCTCTACATCACTTGTGGGATTAAATGCATAAATATCAGCAAAAAAGTAGAAAATGCTACTCCAAAAGAAACTGTACAGAAGATTCAATACCTTAAATTAAAAAAAAACCAAAAAAACAAAAAGCAAAAAAAACAACAAACTTTTTTAAAAAAGTTTCTCTTGCAAGTAGAACATACTGGAGCTGGGTTTTTTTCCCAACTCTGCCATTGAGTTCTACCCTGCATGGGCTTATTCAGAGTTAATCAAACTATTAACAATTTTTAACAGTTYACAGATGCAAATCAGACAGATTTCTATGTAATTAATTCCTTTTATTACAGCAGCATCATAGGAACTGATCAAGAAAGGTTTAATTCTATTTTCTTATTTATATGATTTTCTGGAATAAGACTGCAAGATCCAGTACGACCCTCCAGAGAAATCCTCCATGGTCAGTCTCCTAACTAATAACTTCATGATCATTCTGAGGAATTGTCTTATTTTGATGTGTGTAACAGGTCATCTTTTGAAACAAACCAACCAACAAACTGCCCTGTAATTCAGTGCCACAACACGTTATGCACATCTGTGATAACTGAAACTCAAATAAGCCTCTCCATGAAATATATTTGAGGTTCTGATCTCAGTTTGCTCCTYCTCTGCAAGCAGTTCAGTCTTTTCTTCCACCTCTAAGAGACTAAAAAAATATTAAAATAGGCTCTTTCTATGGCTAGATCTGAATAAAAACAGCTGCTCAGATACAGTTCTAAAACAGAGGCAACTAGGTAGAATATTTTTCCCTAAACTAGCAGTAAAACATTTTTTTCTTCAGGGTTGGGAAACTACAGCGGAAATAACAGCCCTTCTGTCCTTATCAGCCACCTTTTCCGTTTGGGTTAAGGAAAAGATGATGAACATTACAGGTTTAATTATCATACATGAAACTTTGACAAGGGAGTATATTTTTCTACTCCCCTGGTATATCAGAGCGAGGACACAAACTGACAACTTCCCTGAGCAAGTCCTCGTTCTGTAAACACAGCACTTACTGAAAAGCAGCAACATACAAACAATACATGGAATAATTTTGCACGGGAAGGAAAGGCACACAGCTTTACTAAAAAAAACCCAAACAAACCAGAAACAAAATGAAATGTCTGGGGCTTTTTTTCTTTAAATATAAGGCAAACAAATTTATCTTTGCATCTGAACAGAATGAGTACCTGAACTCCATCAGCTTTTATACCTTAACAAATACAAATTCAAGCAATGGACTGCAGCACAGAATTTACCAAGCCATGAAAAAGAAAAGTAAGCTAGAATGTATTATAGACTGGGTGTGCATATATGTAGCACTATCCCAATGCCTTTTCATATTACAAACTATTATTTGCAATGCTTTTACCTAAACCAGAATGCTGGAAGTGACCTCTCAGAAGTTACAGTTGTTTTATCCCTGCTCACCATTAAATTTAAGTCAAGTATTCTTGAGGACTGTCAATCTTTGAGACTGCACATCAATCTACATATGTTTCAAACTTGAAAATTCAACTGAGTTCCTGGTAAGTCAAAAAAATTTGCTATGACATATGCATTTGCATCTAGGCTTTACTAATCCAGGGCTGATAGGCTATAAATCTATTCACTTTAATTGTACAAAAATAYAAGATTTAGACATGCCAAAGAGCAAGGCAACCAAGTAGAAAACTACTTTCTCTCTTCCCCTTCCACCAAGAGAGCTGTTCCTGGGCACAGACACTGCTGGCAGGTCACAGCAAGCAATTATCCCCACTCACACTTTCTCCTCAGAACCAAAAGATGAGAGGAAAGACCAGGAAATGCCAGTTTTCCCCACAATCTGTACATGGGAGATGGGCATTTGGAAACTCTCCATGCCCCTCAGTCCTAATGTCAGCACAGAAAGCAGGGGCGAGCCAAGCCAGCCRCCTCCCACCTGAGAGGCAAAGATAATTCTCCTCTGCCCACGGAAGGGATGCTCACTGCTTCAGGGTCTTCAGCACCTCCTGGGCTTCATATGTGACAAACAGATGTCACAGTTATTAGTGCCAGAAGACGGTGCAAAGAACAGAACGTTTTAAGCGCCGTGGATGGCAAATGCCTACTGTGAACACGATAGCTGCAAAAAAGTAATGCCCCATCCCACAGGAGGACTGAGGAAGGATGTTCCATGAAGCAGCTTTCAGTACAGACTGAAAAAACATTATGATACATTTGAAACTGGAAAAAAAACCCCAGCACATTAATTGCAGGCAGATTAAGGAATGGGTACTGAATTAATGAAAAACATAATTGCCAAATGCCTGGATTACAGCAGTACTTGCAAAAGAGCTGGACAATCAGTTTGTGCACTGTTTATCTGTAATTTCAGGCGAAAGCCCTCTAACTGCAAAACATATCTGTTCTTCACTCTGCAGAATTATTCTGTTTCTCATTCCCTTCTCTCCCTCTCTATGACAGAGCAGAGTAAAATAAAATTCCAAAAGCATTAAAGAGAAATATTAAAAATTACCAAGAACATCCAAATAATTATTCCTTCAAGCATAACATGTATTCATAGAATATAGTATAAGATTACATGTTTTCTATGTGCAGTTTAGTTTAAATGTATTTTTTACTAAGAATTTTCAAATGTTCAGTCAAAACATTAGCTGAAAGGTACTGCTAACTAAAAACTACTATTTTAGATAATGAAAGAGAAACACAATTAAAAAACCCACTTTATATCCACTGGGTATATACTACTACATCTAGAAAAGCATGTTAAATTTGTAAAATGAAGAATGCAAAAGAGAGATGTGAACATGAAAAGCAGCAACATAATTCAAATTCAGCCTCTCTTGACTCGCTCTTAAAGTCCTTGTCAGGAGAGGGACCTGTGGYTGGTCAGTGGAAAGCCACAAGCAAACAAGGAGATGACATTACACTGGGCAAGAACCTGGGAGTCAAAGAGCGTCTTTGTGACAGCAATGGATCAAACCAGAAGCCTGAGATGAAAGATGTATTGTCTCAAGTCACTACGAATTCTGCAATTAAAAATTAAATCCTGCTCAAGGAATCCAACTGTGAAGAATCTGCTCTTTTTATGCCTAYAGATTCATCCTCTTTTTGGGATTGCCCTCTTATAAGACCTGGATAAATTAATTGTATGACCATGTTGGCAATACATGGCAATTTTGTTCATCAGATAATCAGAGAAATATCAAGACTCTGAGGATCACATGTCTCATCTAAAGCTCTACTTTACAAAGAACTTCACACTGACCAATTTAAAAGTGTTCTATTGAAAAAAGAAAACTAAAGGAGACAAGAGAAACCAAAAATGTACATGTAGAACAAATTATAAGCATGACTTAAAGATACACAAGACCAAACAGGGTGCTGCGTCYGATAGGGCTTATTTTAATAAAATCAGTTTAGATTACTTATAATCAGAGTTTATTATGGCAAGCTGGACTCATTAATCACAAGAATAACATCCACAGCATTCTGTTTAGCTGTCCATAAATGTAATCATTTGTATTTCTCTGGGTACTTTTTGCTTCCATTATGCCTCTTGGTATAGCAAAGCCAAATCTTTACACAACCACATACTAGTTTTGCAAAGTCTTTTAAACCTTAAAACATGGATAACACTGCAACAACCAGTGTCGAGCTTTATTTCTATGAAATTCAAGCATTAGTATCCCTGATTATCAATATTGTTCTCAATGTAAGGGGTTATAATTATTGTTATATGTAGGACTTTTATTATTGGATCACAATGAACACATTGTTCAACTACAGCTGTGGCCTTTACACATGAGAATTGCTGAAGTATGCTGAAAAGTTTGTGTAGCTGATAATGGCAGCAGAAATCTCTGACAGTGGAAAGGAGAGGAGCCAAATAACCCTGAGCATCATTAAATATCAGGAATCCCTAAAATGAAGCAAAATGAAAGGAACACATTCACTTACTCCTGATAATCACAACACCCAACTGCAAGGGCCTAGGACAGCCCCAGTGGGGCTGGGATAAGAAAGTGTGCATTCACTTTTATAGTAAAATGTATAAAGTCACAGCTTTTTAAGTTCAAGATTAGAAGTTCAGCCCAATAGGAGAGGCATCTCAGAAATATCTGACCCAAAACCAGAAGTTCTCCAAAAAGCTATCCAAGCATTAAGATTATAAGACTATAAAGACTGAATGAAATACTCCCCTAAGATTTCAAAGAGGAAATTACATTATTTTTTCTTACTTAAGTCTATGCTCTTATGATTTTTGGAGCAGAACTGATGACAGGAATGTACAATCAAAGCTTTGCAAAAGCAAGAGGCAAAAGTGACATTGGCACTTTACACATAATAATATATTTTTATGATMCAGGCTTATGATTTTTAAGAATCCAGCCAGTCTAGCCTTATTCAGGGTCCCACAATGCTAGAGACTGAATAAAGTAACATACAAGGAGACACGGCCCTGGCCCAAGAAGCTCAATATACTTCTCTTTTCCCAAGAAATTCATACTGGCTAGCTAATAATGGCAAATCCCTCAACAGCCACTTTCATTTCTACTCTGTTTCACACTGCAGTTTTCATATTCTCACAATCATTTTCCCCTTTTTTCACATGTACTCTAGTGTGCAGAGTACCTCAGGAAAGGGAAATCTCCTTGGATCCAATCAATAACTTCTTCCTCAAAGTACCATGTTTCTGCTCCAATTATCACAAATAAACTAGAATACACTGCAACTACCTTAGCATATAGGGATTTTTCAACCACCGCTATAAAATTAGGGATCTAAATACCATTAATTAACACCTATTTGATTTGTGTTTCATTAAATGTTAAAATTTCAAATGTTACCATTTTTCTTCTCTAAAATGATTCCTTGTACAACAGCTGTCTGCATCACTACCACTGTAGGGATTTGATGCTTCCTACAAATTTGCTATTACATATCCAACTATAAGGAGTAACTTTATTACTAATTGGATCCTCATACAGTACAAAGCAATACATGAATGAGCACAACAAAAAGGTTTTCTCAGCAGTGTCCTTTTGACTTTAGAATTTCTGGGGGCTAGAACAAAGCAAATTTATAAGATTAAAACACAGCTTATCCCCAAACATACAATATTCTGGTACCAGCACACAAAGAGGCTAAACCACTGGTTTACACAGAAAAACAACTGACCATTTAATAACAGTGTGGCTTTGTTACTTCTCCAACACATCCTTCTAGCAAGCACTGAGCACTGATGACATTAAAATAGGCTGAAAGGAGTACCACCAGGCTCAAGCACACCACCAACACAGAGGGCAGTGCCAGAGCTGCAAAGGACCAAAGCAAACCTGCCCTCCATCTGTCCCAGCCCTGGGCTACAGCTGCACATCTCTGAGCACAACTGCACAAATGTGCAGCACCTGCCCCCAAACAACTTTGCACTAAGTAACAATGACAAACGATCAAATTCCCCAATATTACTGTAAGCATTGAAATGAAACCACCATATTCCCGAAGGATGGCAGGCTTTGTCTAAATAGGTGTGGTATTGGCTTCTTCAACAGTTTAGAAGGGGCTAAGTCTGAAACACACCCTCAGGATTTAAGATACGAAAGCCTTAATTTTCCATAGCTTTTCAGTCTCCCATGATTATTTGCAGCTGTGCTTCACACCATACAACTATAGAAGTGCAAAGCCATCAAATGTGCAAGCATGCACCAGGCAGGACAGGAGGGAAAGTTTCTTCAAACTCTGAGTGAACTCCCTCCCACCATTCCTTTTTCCTCCTCACAACGCCCATGCATTTCCCAGGCTCAAAACTCTTTAGAATGAGTTCGCACAACTCAGCAGAGTGTGAGACTTGGGATGGTTTTAGAGTTGTGGGCAGAAAAAGCCGTGCATCCCCCTGCATATGACAAAGAAACATCTGTAACTTAAAACAACTGGTCAAAGACTTCGATATGTGTAGGAGTGTCTTGAAGAAGAGAGGAAAAGCTATAATTCTAATATTCATCACTTCATATACAATGTCTCAGTAACCATCCCACACCTCTGGAAAATATAAATGAATCATATATTAAAGAGAATAAACAACTATAATATGTTAGACAGTCAAAAGATGTTTCTGTAAGCCAAGCACAACCCTGACATTAGCCAAGTAAGTAAATAAGTACTGGTTGTTCTTTCAAAYGCTTTCCCATGTTTGCATTTTTACAGTGTGCTCTGAAGCAGCCACCTGAAACACACTGTTGTTGTTACATGGCAGTAACAACTGGCCTCCTCTTTTTCCTCCCTCACATGGGCTAATATATATGCTATTATGCAAAATAGTCAGATAACCCCTCCACAGTCTTTATTTGAGTTTTTCACCATGAAAACCAGCTTTGCTGCCAATAATTCATTATGCCAGAAGGCATCCTTTTGGCACAAACTGGAACACTGTGTCCCCGAAGAAATAATACAACAGTTGTTAAAGCTTTCCTTTACCTCTGTACTTTACAGTCTCCCACSCACTGGAGAAACCTGCTAATGGTTCAAATAAGGCTTCAAAATTTATTTGGTCATGTCTTCACAGAGGGTCTGTGGTTTTGATACAGCCCAGCAGCATGGTTAAAACAAACCAATTTATTTTGCAACAGAAGCAATTCCATAGTTTTGCTACACTTACATTGAACCTACACTTACACTGAACCTCTCTCTAGAACAACAGGGGACAAGATGCTAAGTTTGGTTGGGAGTACTTATACAATGACTTCATCCATGCTTCAAATTACTCTTTCTCTCCTTACATTTGATTTTCCTTCTACGACCAGCAAAATCATCCAGCATTCATTGGCTCTATCTGCCTCCTCTCAGGAAGGATTTCAGAATTAAGAGAGAACCCTAATGACATCAACCATAATTGGAGAGAATATGTTCAAATTACTTTAAAAACAGTCCTGTAACTACAGCTTTATTACATATGCACAGATATGTTAAGAAGTAAAAACATTTTGGTTTTAAGCTTCTTGGCTAACACAATCTGCTTCAAACTATATCCAAAGCAGAGAGCTTTACATAAGAGAATAGGCAAGGATAACTTTACATGTGTGCTCTTCCCCACTCTTCCTCTCGCTCATTAGAAATGAAGAATACATTCCATCATGTAAAAACTACAACATGGACTGCAAGCTTGTAAAGTGGAAATGCAAACCACACAACTGGATCATGGTAAAATATATCTSCTGGGTTTTGTTTCTCTTCAGCAATATACTTTCCAAAATAATGTTATCAGTTTTGCTGAGATTGTAAATACATAAAAATAAAAAAAAGATCTGTTGAAGTAACAAGTAAAGTACACTTTAGTTAGTTTCTCATTTTACATAATCACTTGCTTGTACCATTTATCCATATGAGCAAAAAGCTGTAACTAGGAATTAGACCCTTCAAAGACTGAATTAATCTACAGCGACATATTAGTCWCTTTCAAGTCCTGTCAATGTTACATTCCCAGGAAAGTGAAATGAACATTCACATGGAAAGTAACATGTGCACACACAAAAATAATAATTATTTATTTTTAACTATTAACTGCATAGCACTAAATTAATGGTATGAATCCCTAAACTTCCTTCCCAAAGACAGGATCAGGTAATTTAATAAATAATAGTGTTACACACTAAATWCATTTGTGCAAAACGCTGTCATTTAGTGCTACTAACATTTTATAATGCAGATATATACACAAACATTTACTTCATCCCTTCAGAGGCCTAATGCTGGGAAATCCTAACTTGAAATTCCCACACTTTCCACTCTTGCAGATAACACTGACAACTGTCTGTGGGGAGGCGGAAGATGCACACCACACTCACTCTCCCAAGCAATTCACATAGGAAGAGGCCAGGAACATCACAGAAAACATGCTGCCACTGAGAGCTCTTCTGGTACACAGCCCTCTAGAAGGCAGCACAAGGTACAGTGAAGCTCTCCTGCATTTCCCTTGGCTGTACTGACAAACAGCCCTGCCCCAAGGCACGTGGAAGGCATAGGAAACAACAAACATTGAGCTTCAATTGCAGTCCTAGTTTATTGTGGTCATAGCTTATGAGATAAAAGGAAAAAAAACAAAAAAAAAAAAACCAAACCAAACCCAGAAAAAAACCCAGGAACAAACCCATGAATGGCCAGAAAAAAAAAAAAAAAAAAAACCAAACCAAACCAAAACAAAAACAAAACAGGAGAAATTTTACCACTGACATAATTTAGAGGTTGCCTTTTCTTTCTGTGATCTTCATCCTTTATTCTGCAATAACCCTGGCTGGTAGAACTAAATGCTTGTATTAGTCAGCATGGGATAAAGTGCACTGATTATGGATATTCCTGCCCATTTCCACAAGACATCAGCAGGAGGTTTATGCTAAGTGCTGTTTAGCATTTCCTGTGCTAGCTGGATATAGCCAACTGTAGTATACTTCCTGGTCTTGCTCCATTATCTCCTACCCATTTAAGCATTATTTATATTGAAAAGTGATAAGAGAACAGTATMAAAATCCTATGTATTTTGTTAGAACTTCATCCATACCTAATCAAAAGCCAGGAAAATAAGAAATCAAAGAAAGACAAAAACAAAAACAAGGTGAAGAAAACCCCTGAATTTTCACTCTGCTGAATTTAATAAGACTTTTTATATGTATTGATTTTTCTACTGTATAAGACTTTCCTTATTCCGTATTTCACCTTTAAAACATACCTGAAACAGAAGGTTGGACAGATACAATTTCAAATATTTGTAAAACATGAATGAGTCAATAATTACTATTTTGATATTAGCTCTGACTTTGCATGTCTTCCCACTTGTTGCTAACAACTGAAAGAAGTGACTGTCCCTGTTACCTGCCACAAACTCCTCTGGSTTCACTGGAAAATAACATTCTGAGTGAGACTTGAAGTGCTTTTTTGTTTTTTTTAAGAGAAAAAATGTCCAAGTATGAAACACATAATTTGTGTTTCTCTAAGGTATGAAACACAAAATTTCACCACCACTTCCAATCACAACCATGTATCTAACAGCTGTATTCTGATCTTTCATTGCATCAAATGCATGCTAGTGTTTGTGTTTTACTCCATCCCCCATTAAGAAACAGTAATACCTAAAACTTTCAGTTCTTTTAGAATGTCTTTCCTAACTTGAACTATTTCACAAATAACAGGGCTTTTAATAATAAAGCATGCATGAAGTTAAGCTCTGGTAGAGAGGAAATGACAATTCTAATGCTTAAGATACAGTGCAATTCTCGTCATGACAGGTTCTGCTCTGAGGAAGTTCCCTTCAGAGCTGGTTCTCTGTATAACAGCCAGTTTCAGAACTGTAATAGGTAGAGAAGTAGAAAATTGAAAGAATATCTGAMATTTGATAATAATAGCTTACTATCAAAATTTCAACAAGTTATTGGTAGAGTTTTGAAAAGAGAAATATAGGACATGTAGATTTTTGGGACAGTACTGTTTAACAAGCAAATGAACCCCAAATGTTAGGGTGAAAATTAAGGGCAGAAGAAGGACACTCTAAAGACTTTTGACTGGAGTGGTTTTGCAACACACTGCTCCACCACCTCAGGAAGCCCTTCCTGCAGCCAATTAATAGGACTCATCCCTGAAGACCACTGCCTTCTAGCCAGTTGTCATGTTTTCAGCTAAAACTGCAGCATTTTTGTCAGCAGTCCACTACCACAAAAAAAAGTACTATGGTTTYTGCAGAGCAATAAGAAATTGCTGCTCAGGCAACACCTGAGCACCTGTGACGCAATCCTCAATAAATAAAAAACTTTAACATTCCTTTAACAATCTTGCCCTGATTTTGTGCTCATAAGACTATGTGGCCAACCTGTGGTTACCATCAGATAAGAAAATCTTAACCACATGCAAAGTTTCTGCAAGAACCCTAAGCACCATCTTCAGCAGAGGGGTACAGAGATCCTCTTCAGATTCCTGTTTGGAGAATTCATCTTACCAACGAACTAGAGCTTGCATAAAGACCAGGTAAACTCCACCRACATCAGCATCACTCTCATTTATTCCTTTCCCAGCACCATCACCAGGAAAAATTCTCTTTGACRCATCTGTTACTCTCCCAGGTCAACCCACACCCTCTCTTCTTTAGCTCCACCCTGTAATCTTTCCACCTAAACATTGGAAAAAACATTTTATCCAAGCATCCGTTTTTCATCCTTCTCTCTCCCTGCACAGCTCCAAGGTCAGCATCTCCTGCAGCATGCAGCTTTCCTAAGTGGCAGGAGCTGTACAGCAGACTGACAAGAGGCTCAAAATTTAACTGCTGCATGAGAACTGCTGCTGACATTARCAAAGCCATCCAGAAGAGCATTACTGCTTTCACCTCACTGATGTCACTTGGAAAATCCATCACTAGCAACAGAGGTATCAAAGACATCTTCCAAATTCCAAGCTGGCAATGTTGTGGTGCGCTTGAACCAGAGAGAAAATTGTGTTTGTTCTACATAAAAATTCAAACTGTGAGCAGCCTGTAGGGATCCTCCCTCCTTGTCAGGAGAACTGCACCTCCACCATTTGTAGACAAACTTATGTAAGCCAGTCTTTGGCAAGCAGAGCACTGCTTTGACCTCCAAGCATTCAACAGGAGTTGCTGTTAATTAAATAATTTTAACCCACATCGTTGAGGTAGGGAGTGATTTGCCAACATGTGTCTCACAAAGTCKGAGCACCACATTACTGCTGGGACCATCTTCTCTGATACAGCTTGACACTTCAGTCATATGTTAAGCTCTAAAGCATCTGTTTCATAATAAACTATTACATGCTTGCCAAGAACTGAAGCACTCTGTTTTTGGATGAGTACTACTAAGTTGCAAGCCATAATTTAATACTCATCTGACATTGATGGTGACCCAACATTTAATGGAGCTTAATGCTCTTCTGATGCCACTGATTAAATTATTGCTCAGTAGTCCAGTTTCATAATCTACAATTTGCAAGGAAGCAAGACAGATATACAGGCACTGTCTCCTCTCACATCAGTGAATCAGTTTACTGGCAGGGAAAGGTTCCCTAATTGAAGTTAAAGGTAAGTACACCAYGGTGCATCATCCGTCAGTCAGTGCAGAAATTTGTTCAGATGCTTTAAGCCAATTATATTATTATGAAAAAGCAAAGCATGTAGTCTTCCCAAGCACAAGGGGAAAATATGGGTAAAAGCCTTGACCCAGCATGTGCAATGACTTCATAACGTCCTGAGCACTGTCCAGGAAACTCATTCCTCTGGCCAACAGGCGTTTCTATTCATTTTCTCCCCACCAGGTTGTTTAACAGTTTGGTCACCACTTAGGCACAGCTGTGCAAACAATCTTTCAGCGTTTGGCCTGATGCTATTGAATTCCATCCCAAAAYGTCTCCCTTCTTTCTGTGCACAGGATGAGGAAGGCTGGTTTGGACACAGAGGATTAGAGGCTTTCACAGCCCAACTTAAATCATTAGATCCTAAAGTTTCTGAGTTTTGAAAGAATTTTACCAAGTAAATTCGCAAGCTTAAATGTGTATCTAAGACAGCTGGCAGCAACTGCACTTTCTAAATCCTCTCAAAGTCTATTCCCATCTTGAGAGGAAAAAAAAAAAAACCACTCTGTGAATGCCTAAACATTTTAAAACCATTAAAAGCAATTAAACAAAACCAATGAGAAAGCAATGTTTTCAAAATGCCTTGGAGGAGAACAACTAGAAAAACTAGAAAAAGTTTATGAGGTACAGGYATAAAAAGCAACAAATGCTTTTTTTAGCTTCCCAGAAAGTAAACCTTTCATTCAAGATGAAAAAGAGGTCCTTGCCAGTACAAAAGTAGTTTTACAGGACTATTCATTATTACATTATTTTCACAGCTACTGGCAACCCAGAAACATACCACCCTCAATAAAGTAACTAAGGAGCAACTACATGCAAGCTGACTGGTAGATGCTAGCACAAATGCAGTATTAAAGCTGCAGAAATAAAAAGTCAAAATCAGAAAATCCCCAGAGTAAGCTTTTTAAGGTATATGTACCACTGCTACCCTACAGTTCTCAAATATGGGCCTAATTTCTGACAGTATCCACGGTTTTAACTTTGAGACAGTGAATACCCCTACTGAAACTAATGCAGATCACACTAACATTTTATGTGAGTGTGACCTTGCACATCTTCTTAAGTGATGAAGCTTTAGTTCTAGCAGGAAGCTGTGGAGCTACTCATGTCCTAATRACTAAATTGATTTACTGAAGGAATTTATATATCAGACTAAGTATGTCCTGCACAGTCTCTCTCAGAAAATAATGCCATTATCTAAGTACATTGTGAAAATCTCAAAAGCATCAGCATTTGGAAATATTTTTAAAAAGCTCTCCAATTAAATATACTTTACTAGACAGTGGTAMATTATAGAATATATTCCAAAATTAATTCAGATACAGTTTTATACAACCATAAGGCTAACAGGCTTGTTCCTTCATTTTAGCTTTAATAATGGCAAAAWAATTAAATTCTAACTTTTTATGAATTTGGTCTTCAAGAATTTTCCATGTTATAGAATGGAAAAAGAGAATAAATTAAAATAGATGTTAGAATATAATATATATAGAATGTATTAAAAAAATATCTGCAAGTGTTTTGAGCATTAACACCTGATAATCAAACTTCAAGGACTTCATCTCATCTCCTCAGAGAATCTCAAATCCTACCATACTGTCTACARGAAAAAGCTCTCCAGCCTAAAGCTGCACTGAAATCTCAAGAATCAGGGTCCCAGACATCTTCTTGTGAGGTGCTTGGAACATCTTATGGTTCCTGACACCTTCAGATGCTTTGTCGAGGATAAATGTAATTTTAGGATTCTACAAACTGTGCAGTATATACAGTCCTTCTTCCCTTTTGTAAAGAAATATTTTCTGTATTGTCAAGCACACAAAAGTATTTTTATTTCTAGTAATAACTGATCTTTTCTTGTTTGCATCTGACTCTCCATTTTCACCATCCCCGCTTCTTACCAAGGTTGCACTTCAGCCAGACCTGCAAGAGGTTGTTCTTCCTATCTCTGTATGAAGGAAGCCAAGCTCCAGAGAGAAGGAGATGACTTTCTTCTKTAAACCCAGTCCTCATGACTCAGCATCCTCTAAATGCCAGCAAAAAAATATACCCCATTGGCATGCAGGAAAAACATAACAAGGGGTTATTTTTCACAGTCAGGTTTCACAGAAAACTTTACCATTCAGCATTTATAGGAAAAAATGTCTATTTTTCCTGCATCTCGGGTCTTTCCAAGACCTTTGACTGCAGCAGTCATCACCTGCAGTCCACTCACTCTTTCTCCATGGCTGGCTGAGGCAAAGAGAAAAAAGAATGTCTCAGCCCAGTCTCAACTCTTCAGTGCAAGCAGGAACACCCACAAGAGTCACGTCTCTCTCATCCCCAAACTCCCTGTACAAACCCACTGCTCTTCCTGCCCTGTCCATGCCTGGCAGTGYGGATACCTTGAGCCCCTCACTGCATCCATTCCATCTGGGGAAGATTTCAGTGTGACCGTGCCCTGTCTCTGCCTAAACCCCCCCGATCTCTGCTCAGGGCTCCCCCATGCTGAACAGCCACCCACTCCCCTCAGAACCAGGGGAGGAGCTGCAGGAAGCCACAGCCCCATCTCCGTGCTTTCACTCAGCCTTTCAGCTGCCTCCTGCAGTGCCCTTGCCATGGGATGCCATGGGATGCCATGGGATGCCATGGGACGCCATGGGATGCCATGGGATGCCATGGGATGCCATGGGATGCCACACACCACTAGGTACAGAGCTGGCTGCATGCTCCTAAAAAGCACAGCTGGAAGAAGTCACCACAGTCATCACATTCATGGTGAAGATGACACGACTTGGGAAAGATCTGGGCTATATAGAAGAGCAGAGGGAAGGACAGGGGTTGATTAGCAAAGTCTCACTGCTATTTTCCATGGCAYTCCCTTCAGAGTTTGCTGGAACATACCATTAAAAATGGGTGCTTGTTTTTATCTTTCACATATTCTGTACTTCTAGAGTACAAGTAGTTATAGGAAAATTATTTTGATTAAATGCTGATTCTGTGCAAAGAAACAGACCTCAATTTAAGAAATAGGTCCTATAATTACAGACCCCTGAAAGAACTAGCTGTTTTATTTTACTGAAACCTTTTGAATATCAAGCTGAAAAYATTATAAAAGACTGTGCTTCAGTATTTTGAGGATTTCTGAGGCTTATAAATTTTCCTTTAATCTATAATTAAGAGAGCTCCTTCTTAAACTTAGTCAGAAGTCTATTCCAAATAGCTTTTTTAAGAGCTAACTAGTATTAGGGAAGAGAAAAGCAATTCAATGAATATGCCACTGCTACAGAAAACTGCTGTATCATGCTTATATTTCACTAAATAGCAGACTGTGGAAGAGGAGAAATCAGCAGTTTCAATCATGACTAAAAGTTCCACCTTTGCACCACACGCTAGAAATGCTCAAACATATAAAGGCAGTAAAAGGGGATCTTCTCAGCTTCAAAATGACATGTAGAATTATTATGCTACTATTTCAAGAGTTAAAAAACATTATTTAAGGAAGAAGAAACCGTAGTTTCCTCAGGGCAGTAATCTCAATGACTGAAATTGCTGCATCCCAAGTAAAATTGCTAAAGTACAATTTTTTCACTTAATTACAATTTTTTTAAAGTATTCTGCTAGTGACTACTGCTAAGAAGAAAAGACATGGTGATTAAACGTTTCATGTCCTTTAATAGCTAATCTGAAGCGCTAATGAGTGTTCAGAACAAAACTGTCAGTTGTTACAGAGCTTCTCACTACACAGTGGAGCAATGAATAAACTTGACTCTTTTGCTTGGCTTAAGTCAGAATCAGAACATCCCAGACCTGCTGGCTTAAGCACTGGTGACACAGAGTGACTCCCTTCAGGACTGTCTCTCACCTGTCTTACCAGGTGCCTTGGCTCACACCCACCTGCTGGGAAGGCTCTCACCTCCCCCTGCTCCACACAGCCCAAGGCAGTCCCCAATTTCAGAACCTAACTCTAATAAAACCATAATATTACAATACCACTCTCCCCCTGCCTTCTACACATCAACCAACCTGAAAGAATTCTCTTTGTTAACTGTGAGACTTTCTCACTCCCTTTTCCTTGGATGCAGGCCCATCTCACATGCCCGGCAACTTCCCCCTGCTGAGCACATCAGTAACCCAGGAACGCTGCAGGGAGGCTCCGGGCTGCGGCAAGAGATGTCCCCCTGGCCAGCACCAGAGCCACCTCCAGCAGTGACCTTGCCACCCTCACCTTGCTCCCACACAGCAGCAGTGTCCACACCAAYAATGCCAAAGACACACCTAGAAGGACCTTCTTTTAGTCCCTCTTCCAAGAGTATGAAAGCATCTCCACCTGCCCCTCCCTGTAATCCACCTTTGGCCTATGGTAAATGCCATAAGGATTTGTCATAATATTTTACCATTAGGAACCAAAACAAGAAGATTGATGTATCCTTTGTACATGATATGTTGCATTGGTAACTTTTTGTTTTCTGTAATTTCTATGTCACGATGCTTTTTCTACCAGTGTTGGTATCTTAGTATCATAATTTCTTTTATGTAAACTCAGAAACAGAAATAGTTTAGTCTCAAACTGTAAGATAACGTAAGTTCAAATTTTCCTTGAGAAAGTCCATAAATACCCATTAAAATGTTCCTTTAAAAAACATCTCAAATACCAGAGCAAACAACAGCTAGGGCTTACCAGAATGTCAGTATTTACTATCATTACTAACAGTGAGTTCTCTTGAGGACCTCAGCTGGTATTTTGAGCTTCTTTTAACACATGAACATACTGTACAGACACACCAAATTATCTTGTACACTTACTTCTCTTCAGAGCACTTTTAAAAATCCTTGCAGTCCTATTACAGCCCAACTCACAACAGGTGAGTACAGAAGCCCCATCTGCCCTTGGAATAACAGGATGCAGAGTCAGCACATAGCCACTGCAACACCACGTACCAGTGATTTGTCACAGCTCTGGTATTTCTCATAAAGCTTCAAAGAACTTCTGAACTAGGTTTTGGTGTATTCACTTATTTTCCATCTACACAAATTTGTCCTCCAGTGTCTTGCTTATCAATGTAACAGTAGTATGTGCTGTGCAAGATCAAACCAAAGTTATGCCAGGCAGGAATTTTATACTGAAGGCTTTTCTTGTGCTTAAAATAATCAGATAACATATATAACACAAAAAGTTTGAGTACCTTTTTTTCTCTCTGTTCATATATTGCCCTTCTCTTTTTACATGTGACAAACTAAGTTACACAGGGCCTACATCTTACAGAGCCCAAGACAAGAGGCACCCATTCAGTTGTTTCTGGCACCCAGCCTCTTCCAACATAGTGGGTTATGAATTATAAACATCTCATCTCTCCTACATTCAGTCAGAATAATGGTGAACCAGATAGCAAAGTGTGATGGCTTCTACTGCTCAGCCAGAAGTATGAGAAATTACCACTGGGTGACCAGATCTCTTCCTCCAAATAGCCCACACAATTATTTACTTCACCTTGTCTGGTGCCATTCAGGCTGCAACATCCTCTTCACTCAGGGATGAAGAGAGGTGCTTACTTAAGGCCACCCTTACTTTTGGGCAGGTGGGGGTGGCTGGTCTTAATTTTTAAGACTCCTGTACTTACAGAAAGAATTCAACCTCATGTGTGAAATTTTAAGCCACTAATAATGACTTTTTTCCTTTTCAGTGTGCTAAAGAATCTGCATCATCATGATAACCAAAAATATTTTCAAGGGACTGCTTGACAGCAGGGACAAAAGTAATGAGGTTGTTAATCCTCAATCCACCCCACAGCTTTTGGCAAAAGATAGGAGGAAAAGTATGGTTTGTTTAGGAGGTGGCTCAGTCTTCCCAGGTGGGTGAAGCTCCTCAGACCTCTAGTCTCAAATCAGGAGTGACAGGCAGCACAGCAGYCTCTGAGTCCCACCTGTGCAAGCTCAGATTGGTGTGGAAGAAATGAGAGCTCTGAAATGAGGATACCACAGAACAAACATACAATGCCTCAAGTAATTTGAAAGACATCAGCCATCACGGAGTGCCTAAGAAAGAATAGACAATCCCGCCTCTTCACTAAAAAAGAGCATTTTTCCTTTCAAAAAGGTTACTGGAAAAGGATTATGGCATTGTAACCATTTCTTTATTTAAAACACATTCCCAAGCTTCACGTATCAAACTAAAGGTCACTCAGCTTAGTCTCCACATAAGGCAGAGGCATTCAAACAGGCAGAACAAACTATTTCTTATGAAGCTAAACAAGACTGAAAATGTTTTCTGTGTTAATGATTAACAAAACTTTGTATTTGCCAGTATTTAAAACACTTTATTATTTCTAAGTTATATAAATCCAAGCCAGCAGCATCCCACAAAACTAATATCAACAAGAAATTAATCTGTCAAAGTGCAAACAATTTCTGCCTAACAAAGAGTATACATGGCAAGTAATATTACAGTGGTTTTAATTAGCTGGGCATATAAAGCTATTACAAGACAAATTTCTTTCATTAAAAAAAGCAGACAGTCAGTTAGAAATGCTTCAGTGCACCAAAACTGAGGACGACATAAGACAAACTTTCTCCCTCCCCTGTAACAAGCAGGCACCAGAGCAGTATCCCCAAGCAGCAGGTGATGAGCAGCCCCTTCTCCTGCTACTGTAACACTGGTAACTCCCCAGAAATGCCAGCAATAAACAGGGTCCAGCAGCACAGAGAAAAAAAAAATCAGCAGTAAAAAGGACTATTTTCTATCATTTTTTGGACACTTGGGCTAAGAGTTTAATGGAAAATTAACTGTAGGATATTCTAAGTCCCTCCAGTATTGAGTACCAGTGTTTTGTGCGTTGGCCAAAAWTGGTAGCATGGTACCCAGAGCATATTGGGTCTACACTATTCTATAATGTAAAAAAAAAAGTGACTAAGAATATGTGTGTATGCATAATAGACATTTTTTTGTCCACTCCACTTAAGGGACTCTGCTTTCCAAATCACACCACTGCATTCCAACATAAGGTCCCCATCTTCCCCTCTGCTTTGTGCTGGAGGTGCAACCCAAAGAAGGGCTGTGCCAGCTGCTCCTTTTCCCAAAAGCACCAGGGGCAACATCAAAAACATCAGCGGGAAGCCCACTGCACATATTATTAGCAGAAGACTTAGTCTGCCCAGGCCCAAGGAGAGAGACTCAGGCACTTGAACACAGAAATGAGATGCCTGAATTTCAGATCACAGGGCATGATTGCAGGCAGTTTTGTCTGATCAAATTAGGATGCAGACAGGCACATCTTTGCCTCCAGATCCTGTTGTTGTCAATGCCACCCTGGGCACACCAGCCAGGATGCTCAAGGCATTTAAGAGCACAGGGAACCTTAAGCTCCCAGCTCTTGCACCCTGATTATTAGAAGATTCTGAGTAAAATGAAAAACAAAATATAGACAGTCCTGGAAGCAAAGCTGGGAATCCAAGACACATCCTTCCAGCTAAATGGAGATTCACTGGACAGCAGTTTCTTATTTCTTAAAGTGGTTTTGTGAACAGAGATTACAAGATATTGCATGAATGCTGGATTGTTCCCCTTCAATTCAAAACAAGCCATTGTTCTGGGATGGGACACTGGTTTCTGAAAAGACAAATATCCCTTCTTGCTTGTTTCATTAAACTAGTAAAAGAAAATTTAATTCAAATTAAGAAAACTCATATTCAAACGGCTCCACTGGAGAAAAACAATTGATATTTATGTGCTGTTGCCACTTTGCACTCATTACAGGGGCTAATGTTTTGCAAGACACATCTTTTAAACCTTCCTAAGCTTATTATTTACTATCTCCTGACAAGCATGACTTCATTTCATGAGCTGGCACACATCCCATTGTGAGAATCTAATCTTTAATAACATATCCTAATTATATATGCACATTTAATGCAGAAACCAATAGCTAAAATTCAGAACAAAACAAAAGCATTCATTTGACTAAACAAAGGAATTGGATTAGAGTGCACAGAGCAAACTCAAATATTAAGTCACATATGTCACAGCAAAAAGTCATTAAGGGAAGGGGGGAAAAAGGGTAAAAAAATCCCCAAAAAACCAATCAGGCAGACAATTCTTTATACCTGACCGTATCCGACCTCTCTGAATTCCTAGCTAGCTTACTCCCCATCTGTCATATGATAACTTTGAAAGAAGCACATTTAAGAACTCATCAAAAGTTCAAGCCAATTGTTCTTAGTGTCTTTGATTCCACTTAAGAAGGGTGTGCTCTTCTACAGAAACTACAAGGATTTATTATTCTCAACACTCATGGCATAATTTCACCATTAAACTATTTATTATTTTGAGCGGTTCCACAGGGACAAAAAAATCCTAAAGTAGYGAGCATCAAACAAAACCAAAACAAAACAACAGCAAACAAACAAAATTTTAAAAATTATCTCTTGAGATTTAAACACCAAAATCACACCACCAAAAAGCTCTTTCTATGCCCATTTCTGAATTATGGTAAACTGGAAGCCACTTTCCTTCTAGTGAGTACAGGCCTAACATTTGGCATTACTGAGATATTTTGAACTCAAAAACTTTGAGTTACAAGTTTGTGACCTGCTGTAACACTTTCAAAGACTCTATCAAAAGAAAACTAGATAAATTTGTCATTTTATAAAAAAATTTATCATTTTTTGAGACTAAATCCCAACACACATCAATCTTTGCCTTCAGAGGTCTCACTGTAATTTTTGAAGTTTGATTCAGTAAGATTCATCAAAAGAGTATTCTGCWGGAAACTCCTCATATTTGAGAGCATGAAACAAGAGGGGAAAGGCTTAGGGTTTACAATTTTAATTCTTAGGATAAATACAAGTCAACTACCTACACCACATTGCTGAACACAAACAAAGCTAGAAAATCAAATGAAATGACAATATTACAGTTTCTAGGTCTTATTTCATTAYGCCTGACTTTGTACATGCACAAATTAAGAGTTATAAGATGTTCATTTTCCCTTTGAATCTAAAATRTCACCATTCCCACCACAGACTACAATATACTGTCAAACGAAAAACAAATGTTTTGCAAAGTAAAGGTCTTTTTTTTTTGTTTAGTAACAGAGTGGGCAGTGAGGTTTGTATTCAGCTTTACCTTCTCTTGAACTAGAAAACAAACTTTAATTAATTTTTGGGTTTTTGAAGGGACCTGTCACATATTGAAGTTCTATTTTCAGTTATTCTATTAAACAGAGCACTCATTCCTCTAAAGAGCAATTTGTTCAGATCTGCAGAGGTGAAAAACATTCAGGACATGCTGTTCTGCAGACTCAAGCCTCTGTCCCACAGTCACAGCAGCTGGATGCCCAGGCAGCAAGAACAACACCACTGCATCCCACTTTGTAAGGCAACAGTGTCAGGAATACCCGTGAAGCCCCGGGTAACYGAGGCAGGCATTAACTGCCCAGTCTGTTTCGGTTTACTCATTCATAGCTCATTAGCATTAGTTACCTCCAGTTCATAACTGGACAGCTCAGCACAGCTTACAGCGAGCTCAACAACAACAGATAAGATGCAAGAGAGAAACTRGATGATGCCCAAATAAGTAACAGGAAAGGGTTTTACTGTCCAAGACAGATCAACCAAAATATTGGCGAGCTCCTTGTAAACGAACTTTGTAGAATTTTAGTAACTGAAAAGAAACTACCTTTAGACCTCTGCAACAGATTTAATCTTTTGCTCATCCAGCAAATACTATCCAGTACATAGGATTTCCACAGAAAAGTAATTTTTGTTTAGCTGTTTCTCAAGACCTTGGACTGGTAAAATGTCAAGACCATTTTCAAAYATTGACATTTCCATAAGGGAAATGGGGCCAAAGAAAATGGTGTCAGATTGCTTTCAATARTGCCCAGCAATAGGACAAGAAGCAATGCCCACAAACTAAAATACAGGAAGTTTCACCTTAACATGAGGAAAAACTTCTTTACATTGAGCGTGGCAGAGCACTGGAACAGGCTGCCCAGGGAAGTTGTGGAGTCTCCCTTTCTGGAGGGATCCAAAACCCAGCTGGACACATTCCCATGTCATGTCACCTGCTCCAGGTGACCCTGCCTTGGCAGGCGGGTCGGACAGGATTATCTCCAGAGGCCCCTGCCAACCCCAACAACTCTATGATTCTGTGAGATGGCTACCACCTCTTCATTGCCACTACTCTTCAAGCCAAGGTACATCAGRAATGCCAAAAGCAATTTATGAAAAAAAACACCACAAGAACAATAACAAAAAATACATCAAAAAAAATCCTATCAAACCAACAAGAAAACATGGTAACCATAGGAAATACAGAATCTTCATGATTACATATACATTATACTTTCTATACTTGCAAACAGTAGCTTCACCATAACTCATCAGACACCCAAATTCTCTCTTAGTAATGAAGTTTGCTAAAGCATTCATAATTAAAACAGTACTTTGAAGGCTATGAACTATCCAGTTCTTTTTAAAAATGAGTTACTTGCTCTCAAGGAGTCCTGTCATAGACCTGTCTTATTTTTCTAATGATAATCTGTCCTATGTCCCTCAAAAGTTCAGATTGACACTTATATGGAATTTTTTTACATGCAATCATTACACTTCCAGACCAAAACTCTGTCAAACCCACATGAAGAGCATGACAAACTATTCACACTACACTGTGCTCTTGGACTCAGTTATCAGAACTCCAGAAACAGGCTTTTGACCCCAGACTGCATTAAACAGCTAAGATCCAGGCAGTTAAAAGCATACAATGAAATAATGACTGAAGCAACAAAAACTACATCTTCTTTTGAAGTCCAGTATCCAACAGTGAAATAACAGACTGCTGGTATTTTCAAGAGGACTTGTGGGGCACAATACTCAACAYTACATYAAAAAACATTAAAAGAAATTTAAGAAACACTAAGCCTCCACATTCTAGGTTAAACTATCATATACTTTTATTTGAAAAAATTTGAAGACTGCAACATTTGAAATAATTAACACCTCTAGAAAAGCAGTAAGGACCATTTTGTCATCCTGCATTTACAGAAAATTTTGGAGACAAGTGGAAGTGGACTACCAAAATAAAAATAGACTAATACATTTGGTTTGGGTTCTTTTCATATTAGCTCTAAYAAAATAAAGTCTACCAAAAGCAGCCATTCTTGATCTTTGAAGAGAAATGGAGACAAAGGCACATGGCTCTATCCATGATGATAAAGCAACAATAAACAAGACAGCCAGAGGTCAGCCAATGCATAATATTCAAGAAGGTACTTCTTGGATATCTCACAAAAAAAGTCTCCAGTTACACTTCACTCACACTAAGCAAGAAGAAAATTGTTCTTTTTTGGTGTTTCCAAAGTGCACACCAAGCTGGACAAGTGCAGGTTCACAACTGTTGAGGGTACACAACCAAAGATGTTTTTTTTAGAGAGCAACTTCTACTTTGTGTTCAACAGATCCCTCTACCARTATTTCTTCAAACAGAAAAATCTGAAACAAAACAAGGACAAGAACAGCACTGCACCTTGCAAATCAAACTATCAACTACACAAAAGCAACCAACAAAACTACAAAGCAATTAAAGAAAATAAGGCAGGCACATGTCAGTAATGGATATCGATGAGAGGAATCCAGTTACAAAGATTTTAATTATTAACATGGARCTTAATTAGCATGCTGCAGCTAACTTTCCCACTACTATGAAGCAAGCCTTCAGCAACCACACCTGGTCAAGATTTCAGGTTGGCATCTCACTAAAATGACTAAGTTCTCTTGTCATTCCCATGAAGGGTTTCAGTGTTGACTCAGAGGGAAGAATGCCACCTAGCGAATTACTCAGACAACACTGGCACATCCCACCTAGATTTACCTGGCCTCAATACAAAGAGGAAGGACRTCTTCACCTTCTTATTGATGTGATGATTACCAGGAGAGAAAGGAGATAAAGAAGAAGGAGAAAACAGGGAAAAAATACATATTTAAAAATAGGTCATTTATAGCTGTAGCTACTGGCAACTGGTGGATCTGGCCAAACTAAAAATAAATTCTACTTTTTAACAAAACCAGTAACACTATCAACTTCTTTACAGCTGACAATCATTGCCTGTGGGAGGAAGAGCCCTTTAGAGGTGAGCCTGCCAGCTGCTCAGCTCTATACATGGGTATGCTCATCCTTCCCAACACAAGAGGCCAAGGAGAGGTCTCAGCATTACCCACGCTCATGGACAACCTCAGCTGCTACCCCAACACTCCTCCAGACTATTCTGGCCAGCTCRCACAGGAATGTATCATTCCACCAGTGCTACTAGACCCCGTGGCACAGGCACAGCCCCATCAGCAATATCTGAAGATTTGTGAAAATGGCTTGTGCAGCTCTGCTGGACACCCTCTGACCACCCACACCAGTAAAACCYTAGCAGAGGAGCCACCACAGCTTTCACAAAGTACAACTCAACACCACCAAATATAGATCCTTAAATCGAKGGATGCTTGAGGCTGATGCAAGTCCTAAACCATTTATTTTAAAAGCTACTTGAACCTTGAATTTAAAGGTTCAAACAATTCTCATCACATTTCTCCCTCTTCTTCACACAACAGAAAAAGATATCAATACAAAAATACAGCACCTTGTTACTGACTATATTAAAATAATACACTTAAACTGAATATAGTTTAATTAAGGCTTACTCTGGTGCACTCCAATATTAATTAATAGTTTACTTGGAAATTCCCACCATATGGCACTGCAGCAGATGTTAATCATGTTAAGCCAAACACTTTGAAATTACTGTTCTAGCCACTTCATCTGAGGTACCAAGTGCCCTAAATTTCTACTTAAAGGATAAGCTGGAAATGCCAAACATCCTACAAGATGACATCCACAGCTATTTTCTTCAAGATAATATTATCTGGCAGTTAAGTAGCACAAAATGGGGTAGATTTTTAAGCCTTCAGTACTATAAAATCACTGGCTATAGAYGTACTGGACTCCCTCTGCATAAGAAGAATGCTTGCATTGAAAACCTTGAGGAAAAATTTATTTTGTCTCCCAGATATCTGCTAAACCCCCTACACAGGGAGGGCAAAAACATGTGTATGAGAAGACATGCATTAAGCATTCCWGATCTTGGCTGCCCCAGATGTTGTCCCATGGATCTGTGTCTTCCAGCCCTTCATCCTTCAAGTGCAAGAAAGGAACATCATGCGGAGCAGTAGGTGCTTGCTCTTGGACAGTCAGCTATTTGAAATTGAAGAGGAACTGCCCCGCTAGGCCTGTCTCATAACAGGAAATTGGCAATGCTCTGAGCAGATTCGTGTGGCAGTAGATTTCTTATAACATGAGCCTAATATTGGGCCCCCAAAATTTTTCTTCTGAAAACTTCTTTTAGAGATTAATTTCATCACTCACTTCATCTTTTAGAGAAAGTAAACGCATTTGAAAAGCTGGAAGAAATCAATGAAGAAAATCTGACCTTTCAGAATTTCCCAACACGGTGTTTCCAGACAGGATTTTTTAACAAGGTATTTGGGAACTTATTCTTCAGCATTTGTCTTGGTAACTATTCAGCTTCTAAACAGAAGGTTTAAAGTATCCATTAAGAAAATAATTTAAGCAGCAAATGTGAAAGCACAGTTTTGCTTTATTTGGATCTAAAAACCTAAAGTTGTTATCCTGATGAAAGTTAGCCCTTGCTCCAGGTGATCCTCCGTGCAGCTATGATTTAATGAAGATAATGTAACTTCTTGGAAAAAAAAAAGCACTTACACAGAATGGAAGCCTTAAAGAATTAGTTCTTTCTCCTTATTACACACCTTTGAATACAAGCCTGTACAGGGATAAATTTCTCAGGAAACAGCTTCTCCTTATTCCTCCAGAAAATGGTAACAAATATTACTATTTGACTCTGGGAAATACAGTACAATCACAAGCTACAGCAACTTAACTGAGATTAAACGGTTATCTACACTTCTGCAGATCAGACTGAAAGGCTAGACCATTTGTCAATTTGGGGTTTAGAAGATAAAACTGCCCGGGTTATTATTGTTAAAGTGCTTAAAGACAACTACTTGCAAAGATTCTAAAAATACATCTGTATATATATTTCAATCCTCTCATCTGAAAAGTGATCTGGTTTATATTGCTGCCTTGCAAAATTCTTGACATCCATTAACCAGAAAAGGCATTTGCAAATTGCTTGGTTTAATACTGCATTGTGCCAATAAATTTGAATAAGATCAAAATACAGAGCTGTACCAAACTGTTGCAAAAAACCACTTGAGAAAACATATTGTGAGGCCATATTTAAACTAACAGATGTTTCAGAAATAGAACAATATGTTCAAACAAAATAAAGGTGTAAATGGGCAGTGCTAAAAGAGCTTCACAACTAWGCACATCAATTTTAGTAGCGACTAAAATGACCTCATCTAGGAAAGCTCCCTCCTAAAAAGATCATAAATTTAGAAATGAATTCTGATGTTATGCTTAAAATTTGGCTGCATGAATTATTTGCAGAGTGGCTGCTTATGTAACATCGCCTTTGCTATGGCAACACCCGGCTGTTAGGCTTTGACACATCCCAGTTGCAACTGCAGTTTCATTTTCTGCTGATAAACAATGGCAGGAGAGGTTTTCTAATCACAAACAAAGACGCTCTAAAACATTTCATCATGATTGACATGGCAGCCATTGATACTGCTAAAACTCCTCATGTCAGAAGGGCAAGCAAAAAGTGAGAGATCCACAGGAAAAATAAACAAACTAGAGAGAGATCTTCCAGCACTGCTTTCAATCCAGTTTTAAAACTGGAGTTCTTTAAATTAAAGTTTGGAATAGTGCAGTTTGACTCTTGACTACCTGTCTTTGTATAAACTTCTCTCTCCAAAACATCCCTCACTTTGTCCGACTAAAATTCTTGTTACTTTCTTACAGAGTAAATATCCATAAATTAAAGAGTTTGTGTGCTCATCAAAATTAAACTCCAGCTATGCCATTATTTCATATTTTTMTACAGCTTTTTTTGCTAAGCATTACAGTAAAAGCCATAAATTCATTTAATAGCATCACTTCAAAGCTAATGGAGTACTACATGTACCCTCCAATACAGTAAAATTTTAGTTTGCTTTACATTGGAGAAAGAAAATAATGGTTTCATGCTGACAAATTGTAAAATGCCTGATCTATTCCACATATGGCACTTAGCAATGACTATTAAGTTGATGACTATTCTGACGCTCATCAGTCACCTACACACACTTGACAAGGAATCAAAGTTTTAGAATCCAAGTGTTCTTCATATCCTCATCCAGCTTTTTTTTTTTCCCTGAGACAACTCAGCCTCCTTTTCCATATTATTTCCAATAGTCACAATTTCTAAGGGCCCTGCTAAAATCAATGTGAAGAGAAGYTGCAAAAGAAAAAAGCTTTAACTTAATAGACCACTAGAAGAAAAACTAGAAATGATGGACAAAATTGAAAGMCCTAAATAAGGCACATACATTTGCAGAAGCACACCTCCTCTATAACATAAAGTAGGTGCTCACATGCCTTTGTAACACTGTAGTCCATCCTATCCTCCAGAAAAAGCTCCCACCTAAACYCAGTCCATGTCAGTCTTCAGAGAAAGCCATGACCAAGAATGAGGTTGATCTGATAGTGACCCTGAATGCAGGACTCACCCCTACTTTTTTTAAGGCCTAAACTGATTTGTTAGATCCCAGAGCTGTGAGAGAATTTGTGACCTCACTGATGAGCTTCCCTGTTGCTAACTGATGGTTCAGGAGCTGCAGCAGARCCTGGGTGCTGCCAAAGCAGTCCTGGGGCTCTACATATGCACGAACAGGAGTAGGAGGATCCCCATGGCAATACTTTTTTTAAATCATCATTAAGTAGTGGAGTATTAGTGTCAGAGTATTCCCACAAATTGTTGCATTTTCTTGATGAATGACATATAATTCCCACTACACCAAGTGGAGCACAGTTGTTGGCAGCCTGCGATGACTCTGCAAACACACGTGCACTGAAAACGGACATGAAGTTCAGCACACAAACAGCAGATAGAAACAGTTCTCAAACTCATGCAATATTCAGTCATTCAGATGGGGAACTTTTGCACTCTGCTTTCACTTTGCTAGCACGTCCATATTTACGCTTCTCTCCCCCTAGCCCTTCTAAATATTTGCATCCCTCTAAACCCTGGTAGGGTAGACTTTAYAGAGGTTAAAAGCCCTACTCCTTAGCATTAGAAGCCTTTAAAGGCAACCCCATGCCTCAGATGTCAGCTTCTTGAGTATGACTACCATTACAACAGTTTAAGCTGTACAAGTTTCATAAAAGCCCTATGAGGTATCATTCAGCAAGCAAAAAATAAATATTTGAGCTTYGTTAGATAAAGTAGTATTGATTTTTTTTTCAGGTGGACTGCCTTTTGGAACAGATTCTGCCATTGRGAGGTCGGTACAGAATCAAAAGTCAAATATTGTTAAAAGCAGCAAGCCCTTATCAAAATATAGCAATCATCAATAACCTCAGACCAAAGTAGTTAGATTAGAAGACTCAGTTAAAAACATCCTAATGTTTGATAAGTAACTGAGTGAGTGTCTCTAAGTGTTCTCAGAGCCTCAGAAATCTAGAATACATCTGGCATGTTGTCCTCCTGAGTGAGTGAAAGCCATGACGTTTGATGACACTTGCCTTTGTAACGTGTCAACGTCTTGAGACCCGGCAGTGGAATCCACACATGCCCTCCAGAGGGGAGGCAGAGGACATGCCTGACAYGCTTTCATCTCACTGATCCCTACAGGACTTTAAAATTAGTTCTAAATATATGAAAAGCACAATAATACATTGATTGAATCAATTTAAATACTCATTTTATCCTGCATGTACAATATGCCATCCCGTGGGAGAGATGAGCTAATCCATCTACGCTTTTTCCAGCTCCATGACAGTTACTCTTCTGGGTTCACTTTAAACCCTGGAAAACTCATATACTGACATAGGCTCTCCTCACTTTGTCCCATTCACTTACAAAGTTTTAACTGGTACTTTGGTCCACAACATCTTGTTATACACATTTTCATGGTCAAAATTTAGGTAGTTACTTATCTGTATAACCAGTTCTAGGTACAACTCTGTAACTCAGCAGCACTGGCATTAGGCCATTACAGGGATCCACAGACAATGTGTCTGTCAAAGAATCAAAAATTGACAAGATACTGGAGAAACTGCATTTATTCCATGGATACCCAGTCTCGAGTCTGTTTCCTATACAAACATCCAGCCCAGGGATTGGCACTTTCATCTAACCCCTTTGAATTGAAATACTTTCCCCATGTTCATTTCTCACATCTTATAATTTCAGGCCCAATGCTTTATCACTACTCTGAGCAAAATGCCACTGAGGTAATGATTCTTTTGCCTAAATAAAGAATTCCAGATGAGGCCTTTTACTGCAAAYGTTCAGGTTGTACCAACAAGACCATCACAAAAACACTGAGAACAATAAAATCTAAAGTGTTTCATTTCCCCTTGCTTTCAGATAACTGTAAACAATGTTGAACAGTAGGATTTTCCTTTTTCAGGAAAGATTTTGCTTTGAACATCGAAATCTATTTGGAATAATTTTCTTTACAGAGCTGCTTGAGCAGGCATTTGACATAGCGGGGCACTTAGTTCAAGGAAGAGGTTAAAACCAAGTTCAACAGGTGCTTTTTCTCCAAGAGCGCTAGTCACAGGCAGGCGCTTTAGCTCCCTGCAGCACCTAGGTGAAAGTTCCCATGCTACACAGAATACAAAACGAATAAATGGAAGCATGAAGCCACATATACGCATTTGCTCCATAAAAATGAAAGTCCTCCAGAGAAACAATCAAACATTCAGGCCAGAAAAAAACAGGTTAAACACTAAAAAGCAGGCTTTGTATTCCAGAACGAGGGCACGACTGCAGTAACTGCCTTTTTTTTGGTAAAGTTTACATGATTATTTCTAAAAGATCTGTATCTCTCAGTGTTAGTAACAGGTTTCTAACTACAAACCCTTATCCAGCAGCACAATTTCTAATGCTACCATTTAGCCTGTTCTTTGCAAATTACTGATTTTATAATAATGTAATTCAAAAGCAGAGTATGCAATGTACTTCATCTGTCATTTATGAAAAGTAGTTGACGTATTACATTTTTTAGGTGTTTTAAAAATGCATTATCTGCAAATTCATTGTTTTTATGCATTCCCAAAATTATGGGGAAGGTATCTCAGACACTGAATAGAAAAAAAGTCCTACACAATCTTTTCATTTTGAAGTAAAAACGTTGGAAATTGCTGTAAAAAACACTTTTATGTTGAAAATTGTATGGTCTTAATACTGATCATCTGTAACTTATTCAAGTTTTTTATTAATATTTATTAGYTTCTCAGGATATAAAGTATTACATCATTATTTTCAATTATTACTCTATAGAGTGAGAATGCTTCTGAAAGTGCAAAACTATGTGTGTTATTAATACAATTATAACTCGCCAGCTATAAATGCCAGGATTGAATAACTGAAAACATATGCTATATGCCTGAAATTTTAAAGATGATGAAACTGTCACATTGGTAGCACACAGCATGTTATAAAGAACTCCCACAATGTAGCAGTTGTTCAAAACTTGTAACCATCCGGTCATTCTGCCTTTATAAAAAGATATATAACACTGGATGGTGATTTATGCAAAACACAGCTGCAGCCTAACTTAAAGGTAATAAAAAAAACCCCACAAAAACTACACAACAAAATACCTTTTCACATCACAGCATTAAAGCCATGTCAAAATGGCATACACAGGCAATAAAAGAAAAGCGTTTCCAAAAGGTCCAAATTTTATTCCCATCAGAGTTTATTTGAGGGAAGGACAGGTGAGGGAGCGGGAGAAGCGGAGCAGCGGAACAGCCACACTCAGCCCAGAGCCCAGACTGTTCGCGCTCCCTTCAATCACGGATCCTGAAGCGCAGCCCCCGGGGAAGGGAACGGGGCCGCCCGGCGTGCGGAGCCCCCGGCCCGGCCGGAGGAGCCCCCCGCGGGCACGGCGGCTTCCGGGCCGCGGGGGAACCCCGGCACCTCCGGGGGCGCGCACCGACCCCGGCCCCGCCGCCCGCGGAGCGCCCCCGGCCCCTCCTGSCGGGGGAGGTCGCAGCCGAGTCTCCCCCGGCCGTCCCCAGCACCGGCAGCGCCGCACGTTCGGCTGAACTTCCACTCCCGAGGCGTTTCGCGCCGCGCCCGCCGCGGGCAGCCGGACACGCTCCCGCGCCCCTCGGCGGCTGTGGGGCGGCTCCATCGCCACAGCGCGGTCGCCGCCCGGGAGCACCMCGGACATCCCCGGGCTCAGCCTCGCCTCCGCCCCCGGCCCCCTCCCCAGCTCAGTGGACAGCCACGGACCGCCAGCCGCCGTCCCCGCTCTGAGCCCGGGGCAGGGGGGCAGCGCGGCCCCCGGCCCCAGCGACGCGGCCCCGACGGCCTCCCGCCTCCCTTCCCAACCCAGGCAAAGCGTGGGGGCAGCCGGCGCTGCCAGGAGGCGGGATCCCCGCGCGGGGGAAGCCGCGRAGCTCCCCGCACCTGCGGGGCGGGGTGGGGGGTGATGGGAGAGGGCACCGCGCGGCCCCGGCACCGCTCCTCACCTTTCATCCAGTCGACGACCTGGCTCGGCGACCACTTACTGACGGGCTCCATAATGAGGGCCATGGGCGGCTCGGGGGCGCGGGGCTCGGGTGGCCGCCGCTCTCCGGGCGAGGGGCGAGGCTGTGCGGGGCGGAGGGACCGCGCTGCCCGGAATCCCGGAGGCGGGAGGAGAGAGCCGCTATATCCCCGCTTGCCTTCGCTCCGCTCGCTCGCTCGCCGCCTCTGTGCCTCTCTGGGGATTTCAGTTCATGTTGCCGGCTCGGCGGGGAGGGGGAGGAGGAGGAGGAGGAGGAGGAGGAAGGGGGAGAAGGGGGCGGCACGCTCCGACGCCTCCCGCCCCCGCGAACCCGCGGGCAGCGGCGGCGGCTCCCGGCCCCGCCGAGAGCTCGGTCCTTGGCGGCGGCGAGCGGGGCACTGGCTCGGCTCTGCCCGCTCTCGTGCCCAGCGGCTCCCGCGGCTCTCCGCGGCCGCGGCTGCCGCGCCGGTGTCTTTTTCTCCTGGCGGAAATGACGAGGCGGCTCCTGCCACCCGAAAATATCTCCAAGTGAAATGGGAAGCGACACCCGACGGCCGCCCGGGGCGGGGGGAGGGGAGGGAGCCGGGATGACTCGCAAGGTGCCGCCGCCGGCGGGAGCGGGGTCTGGGGCGGCGGCAGCGCCGAGCACCTGCTCCCGGCGGGCCGGGCAGCGGGGGAGCGCAGCCAGCGGCACCGAGCTGGCGCTCGGAGTGTGGGATTGTTGGATTTTATTTTCCCTGAATTAAGCATCGCTGCGTGGGCGGGAAAAGTAATTTTTTTCTCTTTTTTTTTATTTTTTTGGGAGAGCGAAGCCCAGCTGTAAAACGGCAGTGATGGACGGTGTCGCCGGGCGCCCCGAGGGAGCCGTGCCCGCAGCACCGATGCGGTGGCGGCATTTGCCCGCGGTGTGCGGGCAGCGGGGGCAGCCCCGGCMGGGGAAGGAGWGGAGAGGAGAGGAGCTGCACCTTGTGGTTTGTTCGCCTTATGCCGAGGGTGCGGTAATGGGGCGAACGGGAGCGAAGTCAGCCCGCAGAATGGGGCTCGGACCCGGGTGACCACAGCATGGAGAGAGCACTGCGGGTGCTCCTCTGCCCTCCYTGTCCTGCGGGTTGCACCGCGAACGTATGGAGGCTGCAGGTGTGAAAATCCACTATCCCTGCAGCGGGTCWTCATTGCTGGAGCTGTACATTTTCTCCTCATTCTGTCTCCCCAGGCTGCGTCATCCTGGAAGTTACCCCAAAAAAGGCAATTCCCATGGGCCCTGTGGCACAGTGTTTTGATAGGAATCCTTCCCAAGTGCACAGCGATTCCTCCTAGGATGGCTGTGGCACCCTTTTCCAGCACCCTTCCTAGGAGCCTCTGCTCTGAGTAGGTGGCATCCCCCTCTGGAGCTCCAGGCAGAGGRTAGTGCTAAAGGTTATTTTTCTGCTGATAAGTTGGCCAATACACGACTTTGCCTGCATTTGCATTCACCCTGCTTCTCCTGCCAGGGCTGAGGCAATGACCACCGAGATGTTCCTCTGACAGTGTTGGCTGCTGAACGCCAACTGCTGATACTGACATTTCATATCTGTATATGAGGAAAAAAGAGGATTCCTTGACGTGGTAATAGCAAAGAAATCAATTCCTTTGTGCTGTATAAGTGCTAGGAGCTTTCCCACTTCGTTATGTGAGGCTGAAGTAGTAGTGATGAGGGGCAGTAAAGCAGCCRCAGGATTGGTAACACCTCTCCCTGGAGACCCAGGAAGGATTTCCCCACCAGTGTTAGGTAGACTTGGCTCTCACTTTAAAGGTTTTATTTATTTATCTTTGAGAAGAATCTTTTTACTGAAAACTGGGGCTTGCACACTGTAATTTTCCTCGAATTTAGCTCTAGACTCGTGTCTCCTGTGTCACATTCCTGCCAGCACGATGACGAGGCCGTCTGCTTCTAAAGAGGTTGTGTTACTTAAAGCCACAGAAACAATAAACTCACTTGCAAACTAAGGCTGACTTTTTTCCTTGTGAAAGGTTTGAAAGGTATGCAGGATCCTTATRTACTGAGTTACTGTTGTTGAAAGAGCATGTCATAATTTTAATTAGAAACCAGTAGTTTGAAAGGTTTAAAAGCCTAAATGTGCAAGATCAGACTGAAGCCTGGCATGCAATTTATAACATCATTGTGTAATTCTCGTTGGGCTGAAATGTTCTTTGTAGGTGAGGACAGGGGAAGTAGGTTCTCAGTACATATGTATGTATGTAATCCTATAGTACATAATTATGCATGCCCTGAGTTTCCTGTAGCTTGCCAGCATAATTTGTAGCTGTAGCAAGTGTTTCAGTAAAGCATCTGTGACCCAGGAGTGTCCCCATGGTCAGTGTCTATTACTTTTAAAACCCCTTTATGGAGGTTTTATCAAATTATGGGGTGGTAAAAGGGAGTTCACTCTTCCACTTCAGTAAACAGATGAAGTACTGAGCATGGATTCTAATKACCTTTATTGTTCATCTCACAGAGTATAACCATGTCATAAATACTGGGGTAAATCCCACTGTTTTACTTAGATCTTGTTTCAGTTTCACTGAAGATTGTTGGCTTGGCTATGGTAGGGAGGACTTGGCTCAGGAGTAATGATAAAATTATCCATCCATGCCATTTWACTTGGTGACCTATTACAGCAATGAATTCTATAGTCAGGACATGTGCTACATAAAAGTATTTTTTTAATTTGCTCTAAAATTATTTCTGCCTGATTTTATTATTGTTCTCTCTTTCTAGGGTAAGAAGGAGAGCTGAATGACTTTTTCTGCTGACCTTCTAAAACTAAAGTGTTTCAGCCAAAATGCCTTAACCAATGTCTTTTAGATGTTTTCATCTTTCAGTTAGTGGCCTTCATCTTGCTATCACACTTGTATGAGTCAGGCCTTTTACGTAAAGCACATGGGGTAGTCTCCTGCAGAGACACTGAACTACAGAATTACGTCTTAACTCATATTTTAGAATTACTCTGATCCATACAGTGCATAAAAATTAATATGTTTTAAAATATATCTAAATATACATGTTCCTGTTAAGAAAGCATTTATTAGGTAGTAAATGTAAAAGAAGGTACACAATAAAACTCAATTTTGCAAAAAAATTTAAAGAACAGGAATAGTTCAATTTTAAAAGTTTAAAATTGAACTGTCAGTCTGAACTCAGAAATATAAAGCTMCATATATGCTTAGATATCTATTCTCTGAGCAGCCACAGATACTGATGGACAGCTTCAGCAGCTAGGTTTGAACACACACCTCGTGGATCAGCACCTCAGACTGCAAGCTCACAGAAGATACTGCTTTTCTGGCATGGTACATTATCAAAAAAACAACCTCCCCAGAGCTCAGCTGGCAATCATAGCTGCTACAGCAATGCAGATTTGAAAATAATACCAGTAAATAGTTCAAGTCTGTCCAATAATGTACATTTTGTGCATATTTAATCAATAGGACAACTGGAGTAGAGCACTGCTCATCTTGAATAATGGTGGCAGCTAGATCCAGATTTTAACAATAGTACACTGAATAGTCATTTGTTGTATGTATATAAAGCCAGACTCTGTAGTGAGTATCAGTGGTGAGTTCTCAGTGGGTATCAGTGATAAGTTCTGAAGTGCCTCAGAAACTTCATGGACTTTTTGCTAGAGTGTCTAGAAAACATGCAAGATGCTCAGAAATGAAATCTTGCCCTGAAGTCTGAGAAACAAATTGAGCTCTCAAAAGATGTTGTTTCTGGTGCTGGATATTAAAGCTGTTTCCTAGGTGGGAGATGAAAACAAGTGGAGACAAATTAACAGTAACTAAAGCTCGGATCTAATAAAAACAGTTGGAGTAAAATTTTAAAAAGCAAAAGCAAGCAAAGTGGAAAAGAAGCTAATACTTTCTCCACATTAATAAAGTTTGTTTGTGTTTTGAGAGCAAATGAATTTCTGATTTTTACAGATGAGGCTTTATTGTTTAAGAATCGAGGTTTTCCACTGGTACTGTACTAGCTCATGCTGCAAATACCTGTTTTGGATGCCATATCTGCATTCTAGAGAATATTTTATTCCACAGCTTGCAGCAAGGTGTAAAGCAAGTTGCTCTTCTCCTTAAGGGGAGGGCTGCTGTCTGTCCTCTGTTCCCCAGAGCCTTTTTGCCTTCAGAGGGGTGCCTGAACTGGTGCCTCAGCAGGGTGAGGATTGCTGCCCCTGCCAGGGCTGGCATCTTCCAAGGTTTAGGAGGAGGGAAAAAACAAAGAGCCTAGGTTCCAGGGGCCATGGGCAAGCAAAGGAGGAAGAGAAAGGTTCATGGTCAGAGGTACAGTAAGGTAGTAAGCCTCTGAGAAGGATAGACATTGATAAGATAAGGAAGATAAGAAAGTTTAGAGGAGCAAAGGGGCTTAGATGCACTTGAAGACCCAAGCTGAATTAGACTGGGGTGTAAATCTGAGCAGTTGTCCCTGGCAGTGGAGCATGGGGCGAGGAAGGAGGCCCATCCCACCTGAGAAAAGCAGGGGGCTCTCTTGCTGTGCCTCGGGGGCCTGCATGGCCCACTGCCCTCTGGCAGGTGGCCACTGCTTGCTCCGTGGCCATGGGCAGCCTCTACCTGCACAGCAAAGGTGACAAAAGGACAATGAGCCTCCAGGGACTCRGGGCCTACATTAGGATCTCCCTCATTTCTTACCACTCATCTTCAACCTGCTTGAAAGCACAAGTCTTTTCAGGCGTTTCCAATGCAAATATCCTGGCCTTGAAGTATATGCCTTACATCCCTGGTAGGGCTGTTGTTGGGCAATTGATACTATTTTGTTTAATCAGAAATAGAAATCATAATCCCCCAAAGATGTTTAATAATTTAAAGTATTCAGAACTCAATTACGGCTATTAAGAKATTAAAAATTAGATTAAAGGTGGCTAAAGGGTAAAAATTCAAGGACTTCAAACACCTTTTGTATATACAAAGGCTCTTAAAAAATGAAAAGGCTGAGAATTTCCCCAGGAAATTCTTATAATTTTAATTAGGTTTTTTCATTTAAAATAAAAAAAAAGAAATCKGAGTCCCACTTCCTCTCTCAAGCAGTGGACTCAATTAATTGCTTGCTGAGACCCTCTCCTTTCCCCGGTTTGGGGGGACATGCAAAGCTTTAATAGATTTTGACTACCAGGAGGGACCACCCCAACCATCTGACATGTTCTCCTGTATTGATGCCCTCCAAAGAAATTCTCTCATCCTTTCCTGTGGTGGTGGGAATTATCTTTCCTCTGATCATGTTTTCTCTGGCCCAAACTGTATCCGTTTCTCATTTCCTTTCATGTGGAGTCAAGTTGCTGGTTCCTTTTGTCACTGAGAAGAAGAAGAATCCCTGGAAATGTGGAAGGCTCTTGTCTTTCTGCAGCTCATGGTTTCTCCCAGCTGGTGCTGCTTCACATAAAGATGGGAAAGACTGATGCTGACAGGAGGAAGGTGCAAGCCAGTGGCAGAGGGGCRACAGATATGTCCCTGCAGATGCAGAGAGTTTTTCAGGAGCACTGAGTTGGAGCTGTGTGGGGAGCTGCCATCTCAAAGAACAGTTTTCTGTTCCTTTGTGAAAATAAATACGGATAGGTTGTGCTACATGGGCCTTCTCATTTTCTGTTTTTCAGGCACGAGCTCATGGGTCCTGTTTGTTCATCAGCTTGGCTAAGGCTCCACCTCTRCTACTGCCACACAAATGCCCTGCCCCAAACAATGAGATACCCAAGGGAAGTGTCCTTCTGTGCTAAAATCATATAGAAAAGGATTATAAAATGAAACAGCAACTAATTATTAACATMAGGTTCCTACTCAGGTCCCCACGTTATTAGCATCACAAATGTAAAATGGCTGCCAAGAAGATTCAGCTTGGAAACCTCATTAGAAGGAAATGCAACCGTTTATTCTTGGTGATAAATGCTATTTTATTGCTGTTGGAATGGTTGGCTGGTTTGGCTAAATGCATGGGTGGCTCCCTTTGAGGTATATATTTCTACTGATGAATTCATATTGAAGAATAATAAATATCTGATAATTTTCTAAGCAATCCTGAAAATATTTAAAATGTTACCAAAGAATGCAGTCGTCTAAATTGCACACTGGAGTACAGAAGAAAAAGAATAATGATATGGTAATACAAAAAGGGCAAAATCATAATGAGGAGGGACATTTGTCAATATACTCAGAAAAGCACAATCTGTCTCCCTGGTAATTTGGTGGAGTACAGAAAGTATTACATGCCATATTACAAGTATTACATTTTATTTCTGACTTCAAGAATCGTTACCATATGTTCAAAGTCAGACATGACCTCTTAAATATAGCATGTTCTTTGTTCGTGCTGTGCGGGCTTCATCCTGCTTGGAGAGTATTTATTCTGAAAAAATTAAAGAGAATATAAATCTTCCAGTGCCAGAAGACTTCATATCAGCCAGCTTTTGTGGATGAACTGGACAGCAATAATTTGGCTCCTACTGACAAGGGAAATTTGACAGGTCTGCTTTATTTCTCATACCTTACAAGTTTCTCTAAAAACTGTTTCTATGGAAATAGTCCTGAATTTCAAGAAGCATTTGTTGCTTCCAAATGCATTTTACAGGAAAAGGAAAAAGTCCACATATTTTCAAATATTCCTGGCGTGCAGCAGCTTATTGATGTTACAATTAAATATGCTCTGATGTACCCTCATAAGACTATGATTAGAAGTTATTTGAGATTTAATGCATGCAGCTTCATGTTTACAGAAAAATTTATGACCTAAGATCTTCTACTATGAGTTGTCCTTCCCAGACTCCAACTTCTTCCTGGAGGTCTGTTTGGACTGTACATAGACCTAAAGGTTCATCCATATGGTGTCACATTGAAATCAATGGGAATTTTGGGAGTCTAATRGCCAAATCAAGAGAGTTCCTGCAGATGGATTTTCACCAGAGTACATGTTAGACCTAAATACCACACAGCATTCATATATCACATCACTACTATGGTTTGGACTTTTTTATATCATCATCTTCTTATGGTTCTTTTCTGTTTACAGCCAGACCTGGTTAAAGCATAAGAAACAATGATGAGGAAAAGGACTATTGTTATTATCGAAGGGAAGGACAAGGAATATTTCTGCAAATTTTTCTAGTATTAAATAACTGTAATAATGAAGGAAAATTATCAGTATAGAAAGGAATGAGGGKTCAAGACAAAAAGGTGGCATTATGAAAGGAGTGACAGGGAAGCAATACGATACACAGGAAGCAATACACTACAGAAAGCAATACACTACAGGAAGCAATACAATAATCAGAAGAAAATATTACAAGAAACTGGGAAAACCAAGAAGCATAAGAAGAAATGAAAGTATATATAAGAATGGATCAATCTGTAGGTACAGGTAGAATTAAGGATAGGGAGGGTTAGAAAGAGTGAGAAAGAGTGAAGTCAGAAGATATGGCAGAGTGTTAAAACTGGGAGGAAATAAATGAAAAAATGTGAATATCATCAATGCTAAGAAGTCCAAAACATGGACAGATTTTAGGAAAAAAAAAGCTTTTTTTAAAAGGCAGGTGGATTGGACAGGGTGTATTTCAAATACCTGAAGTGACTCAGTAGGAATTCAGCCAAGGATAAGTAGTTAAAACTAATTATTCAGAGACAAAAGCAAGCTCCTCCCAAAACAGGCCCAAGTGCTCAACAAAGGCTTTTTGTTGTTGTTTTTTTTGTTCCTTGTTGTACTAGAGCTAATGAATTGAGCTCTGCTGGATTAATAGTGCCTGGCTCATTCTCAAGCATGGGTCTCAGCTACCACAGAGTGGCCTAGGTCCATAGCATTGAATAGCCYTTACCTGCAAAACCAAGTGGCTACATGTAGTCAGCATATTTTGGATGGTTCCTGGCCATGTCAACACCCTAACAGAGCTTGGGACTTGTCTGGGAGGTGTTAGCTGTGCTGGGCAACATCTGAGCATTCTTATGCCTGGAAAAATTCCAGGATCTAGATAGATTTTCTCCTAGGGAATTAAAGATGGATCCTGCATTCATACCACAGGTTCTGGCATTGCTTTCCGTGTCTCGGTTCATGCTCTGCTCTACTATGTCTTGAAAGCAGCATCCAGGAGGAGAAGCCTGGRCTGGACAGTCTCCATCTGGTCTCCCAATCCCTGTACTTTGGCAACCAAAGATCAAGGATGTCTTGAAGGTGTCATAAATCCTAAAGGAGAACCCTGGAGTGCTCTGGAGGTGRCTCTGTCTCAAAAGAGTTTAGAATCAACTGGAAGTACCACAACAGCTTCCTTTCCCTGCCCCTCCGTACCTGTGCTTGAAGAAGCAGTAGGATGAGGATAAATAGTCAACAGCATACTACAAATAAAACCATTTACTCTCATTTCTTAGCTCCCTCTACCTTCAGAGCCCCAAAGTCCCAACAGAAAGTTGGCCATCCTCYAACCCAGTCAGTCTGATGGTAATCATGGTGCTGCCCCAGTCCTGAGGTCTCCAGAAGGAAAACTTTGGCAGAGCTCTCAACTGCAGTTTTAATAATTGCTCAGAGAAAATGCACACCATGATCTCATTTTAGATTCCTTTAACCATCACAATTTAAAAAAAACCTCTTATTATATCCCAGTGACACCCAGGTATCACRCCTATCTAATCTCATCTTCCAAGGCATTTCCATTGTGCTCCTCTCCATAGTATTCTGAGCATTCCAGAGAATTAAATGAGCCTACCATATAATCTAATTAATATAGATTTTTGGTTCTCTTCTTGCTCAACATTGGAAGGAGGAAAAGGCACATAATTTATCTAGCTTTATWACTATTATTAAAGTTATTGTAGTGGGAAAGCAATGACAGGACTCCTGCATTTTAGTCAGAGAGCATAGATAACTGTGAGACTTCTGGTTTCTTGAAGGAGTGAATCCCAGAGAAAACTGGGAAAACGTCCTCTTACGATGTTGAACAACATGGAAAACACTGCWCTAGCGTATCCAGATTTGTTCAAATAATCTTTCAGCAGCAGMTATGTAGCAGAGGTGCATATTAACATTAGCACTGCTGCAGCATATATGGTTTCATACCCAAAATTAAGCTGCATCCAATTTAAAACCTGCCCTGCATCTGTGCACAGGGTTTGAATCTGAGTTTGCATAATGCATTGTGCTGATGTGAATTCCTACTGTGCAAATGTGGCCATATGGCTTTTTAGAAATAAGTCATCTTGCAAATAATCTGGAATGAGTCTGTTGGGACTGATGAAGGTCAGGTCAGAGTCTGCAGACATCACGGTGATTTATTTGCCCACTTTCATTCTCATTGCATGTCAGCTGCTGTCTCTTGAACCARCCTGAATTTTACATTTTCCACTCCAGAGCTGAGGTTGTTTCTCTGCTGACTGGATGACATCTGTCCACTCTGGAAGTCAACAATGTTCAGAACCAAGTCAGCATATGGCAGCCATGGACTGGGTCTCCTACCATTACCAGATGAAAAATATTATTCTATCAGTCTTGACTAATGGAAAACCAATAGAAATAGAAAAGCCAGAAAGGCCTATGGTGATTCCACAGCTAAAAACCCTCCCCGAATCCCTTATGTGAAGTCAACATTTTGGTTTCAGTCTACCTCCATGGCCACCTGATCAGATCTGGTCATTTGGCATGGGTGACATGCTGTGCCAACCGGTGATGCAAGGGAGGACAAAAGCCTTTGCAGTCTTTGCTTGCCCACTAAACTCTCTTGGTTTATATCTGCAGGTACTTGGAGCCAGCCTGCAGCTGTAGCAGGGTAGCAGTCACACTCAGGTGTCAAACAGAAGAGAAAATTGTGTAATTGTGTAATTCCGTCAGCAAGGTCTACAGAGAAGAAGTGCAACTGCTTCTCCAGCTTTCAGASATAATTTTAGGATGGCTCAAGTGGCCATTATGGCCTAAATGACCACAATGTGTCTTTGTTTTCATGAGAGACTTTTGGCAGCCAGCATCAGTTATTTGCCAAGCAAGAACATGCACAACCAAAAGTGTGTCCTTTTTTCATAGTTCATAGTTCATAGTAAAAGGAAAGGTATTCTCTGCTGGCAATGCTAGCAATGAATCTAACATGAACTCATTGTGGYGTATTTGAAAAATTACCAAGTGCCCATTTTTTTCCTTTCAGTCCACGAGAGAGAAAGTAACAGCCCAACAGGGGAAAATGTTGAGCAGATTTTACATCTGACACTTCCTCCTGTGCTTTACAGAAAATTACCGTCACCATYGTCAGTAATTACAGATTAAATTCTCTCCAAATGTATAAAGCAGCACRAATGTATCCAAACGTACATGGCACCTGTCTTATTGGTAGTGCAAAGTCATGGAGAAAGTCAATGGGTTACACAGTGATCATTTGCTGAAGAAGGAAATGAGTCGGTATGGGAAAGATAAAACTTTGCTGGTTAATATGCATTTATTTGAAGGATATAAAAGTCTTAGGAATTAATTTTTTDGGGGGCACTTTATGTGGGTTGGCATACTGTACTGTAAATGCAATTACTATGCAAATGCACTCAGTAATCATGGAAGAAATTTAGGGTATAGCTGGTGGCRCCACTCTTGGTTTGAGATCACAGAAACTATTTTGACCAACTGATCCAATGTTACTGTGAAAAGCTAGAAGTGGTGCTGCCTTTTAATTTGGGAACAGATTTTCAAACAACATGCGACAAAATGTATTTTCTGGATCTATTTTTTTTTCAGCACAGTTGCATGTATAATTTCAAGACATTAGATATGATTAACTAATTTTGATGCCTGTAAGCATTATCCCATTATCCCAGACCTGTGCTAACCACTTTGACAGTTCTCTTTTGTTCATCCTACCTCATACACATACTTTTGTGGTGAAGAACCGAGGAGAAAATTGATTGGAACTGGTGGAGAGTGGTGCTGAGTGCCTCCCCACTACAGYATGTGATACAGCTGCCAATTCAAAAGAGTGGGCAAGTTTCCTCTGCATCAGCCTCCTGTCTTTCTTGTTTTCTGAGAGGTCCTTTACTGCTGCACTGTTAATCTCTGACCAGCAATGCAGGCTGGCTTCCAAAGCCTTTTGTATTAGCGCTCATTCTAGTGGGTCCAATTTTCCTCTGAGTTAAACCCAATTAACTTCAGAATAACTCCATTAACTTCAAAGCACCAAGCAAGTGAGTGTTAAGTGTATGGAAGAGAATTCAATGTATTGACTTAGGTAGGGTAGCGCTGCTTTGCCCTGAACACCCTGGCACATGAGGAGAGAGCAGGAACCTTGTTGTTCATCRCTGTCTATTAATATCGAGTATCTGGAGGTTTGTTTTAGTCTCACCTTTGTGACAAGCTTGTCAAAGAGAAGAGCGATGGGTTTTTTCATGTTTTCGAAAGTTGTATCATATTTCAATTTTGTTATTTTTTCATCATGGTATTTCTGCCCACAAAAAGATATATAGTTCTAGGATAAATTGTTCTGCTCTGTCAGTCATATTAGCTCTTTCTAAAGTAACAACTGCAACAGAAAAACATATCAAAACCTGTGGAAATACAGTCATATAACCACAAGATTGTGTATTATTCTCTTCTTTTATTTTCAGAAAAAATAAAAGAAAAAAGAACACTTACGGTAAGAAAACACCGGAGTTTTTTGAAAGTTACTTTTCCACTTATATTAATCCAGCATGTGTACTGCTCACACTTTGAATAAAGCTTAAAAATATCTCAAGCTATCCTTTAGATATGAAAAGTCAAGTGTATTATAATTTGTAGTCAAGTGACTACTTAGAGGAGCTCAAAGCATCAGAGAAAACTATGTCAGACTGTAAAACYGGATTGTACACTTTTGCAGTCAATGTAAGTCACTCATACACAAGAGTTAAAAATCGCATAAAATTAGCATTTTTCAATCATATATTCAATAGGAAATTGGTACTAAAGGGAAGTTAATCTTTCAACATGATACKCTGAGGAAGGATTGACCAGTAGATTAATATTCCTGTACTCCAGAAGCATTTTTTCACAACTACATATCCAAATTTATGCACCTAATCTTTTGATGTGACATTTGAATGCAAACAGCATGTAGTTTATGTTTCTGCCACAGAATAGAGTAGGCAGACTCATTTAATTGTTTCCAGTCTATTTTGCTTCATGATATTCATACAGGCAATTCCATTTATTTACATTAACTTTCAAGAAGTGCATGGATGTCTTGAGCAAGCTGAGGTTTTCTTTTCYTGCATGCACTCATGTGTGCATACTTGGGATTGGCCTTTTAAGCTCTTCCACTCTATTTGTCCTGGTGCTTGACAAAGCCACTTGTCACTGCTTTCATATTTATWTGGCATCTCTCACTCAGGGGTCTCAAGCAGTATGAGTATTAAAACAAGGAAATGTGTAATATTTCCATCTGAAATATTTATATTCCTCTCCTTGTGGAGGTCAAAAATTTGGCACAGAAAGGCTGAGCAACCTATGGGGCTTGCACAGCTGGCAGTCTGAGAGTCCTGGCTCAGCCCCATAGTCTCAAGGCTCTTTTTCCCTTTTGGACATTTCCAAAATAAAGCCCACAACTCCCAGAGATGCTCCAAAAAGACTGTCCCATAGGACCCTGAGATTTTTATCTCACAAGGTTTGGTACAGCAAGAAACTCAACAAAATTCTGGTGTCCACAGGAGGATGCCCTGACATTGCGGTGGACAGAGAGGGAGGGGGAGAGGCTGCTGCCCTGGGACGCCCAATATATCAGTTACAATATGCAGCAAAGATACATTAATTAGCTAGTAAGWATGCTTTTCAAAAAATATTAAGTTTTTAAGTTTTCCAGATCATCAGAAGTGTAAAGAAATCTAAAAATACCAGAGTAAGATGGCAACACTTCTGAACTCTCTTTTTWAAAATATTTAGTATCAGCTAAATATTTTTAACTCTTGATGCTTTGTCTCAACTGCCTCCTCTTTTTTACATATTTGCCTTTTCTCATAGACTCTTGCTTATAGAGTGTTCCAAAAGTGTGTGCATGTTTTCTTGCATAAGTTCCCTATATATTTGCTTCTCCTTAGAAGTTGAATTTGAGGTCAAYCACAAAATTTTGGCATAGTTTAAGATTTTTCTTATGGTCATATTAAATAATCTAAACTTACTAGGAGATGCAAAGTTTAGTATTAAAATTTAGGGTATCATTTAGCAAAAGATAAATCACTTTGGGATTTTATTGACATAATTCTCGTATTCTATAATTCTTGATGTAATTATAATATTCTACATTTTTCTCAATATAGTTCTAGAGTTTCCAGAGAAATCAGATTTTCTCATCCAAGACCTATTTTCATAGGGAACCTAGAGTCCAGTTACAGAGTTATGAAGATGTATATAGCAACAGTATCCATGAAGCTTAGACTTTTTTCATCCAAAGGAAGCAGGTTTGGACTTTTCTCATCTAGATTACACAGAAAATGTAAAACTTCCTTTRAAATCAATGAAAATAAGGAGCTGTCTAATAACCAGAGTCGCAGAGAGTATCAATTTTATCATCCATTTCTAAATTATTTTCTAAGCTGTCGCTCGTAGACACACTGAAATCATTGCTGTACAATTAGGGCTGCTCCCATCCAAAACAGACTGACATCATTGGTGGTGACACTGAATATTGTCTCTACCCCTGCTGTTCACATTTTCTCCAAACACMTACTCTGACAGTGGGGCATCACCTTCACAGCCCACCCTTCCCACTGCCTTCATCTCTCAAGGCCACTTGTCTGCAGATAGTCAGCAGTGCTGGTGCCCGGGGTCAGCCAGGGCAGGAGGCAGTGATGGCCTGAGCTGAGACACAGGCTGGATGCCTGCATAAACAGCTGCTAGTAATGGCCTGTGAACAGGCTGTTTCTGGGCAATTCAAATTAGCATCCATATAGGAAGAGGGAGGTGCCTTGGCTGTGGCCTTGGAAGTGGTTTGTGTGATGCCAGGGACACTCCTGCTATGGGTGGGAAGCCACATCTGATGTCAGTCTCTACCAAAATAGATCAAGGCAGTATTGCCTTCATGCTCCATAGAACAAGACCTGCAATGATTGAATTATTTAGTGGTGATGCACATCTTCTAAATATTCTTGCCCTATTTAGGAGCACACTAATGAAATAGTTGTTGTGAGAAGTTTCTTGTCATCCTGCTCATCAAACACATGCCAGACAGTTTGGGCAAAACTGGTACCTCAGCCAGGAATTAGCTTGTGCTTTTTGCTGATCTGGTTTTCTTTATTTATTTTTCCTTTTTACTACTTCTCATATTTTTAAATGGTAAGAAAWACAATGCAATGCTAAACATTAAAGTTAAATCAGCAACAGTATGTCAAGAAGTACTGGAATGGTGAAGGACATTTTGCAGGTAAAGTGCAAAAGGACAACTTGTAGCTTGTCTTCCTGAGGAATTTGGTAAAGGTGAGGACCAGAAAGCAGCATTCTTACTAAGGCTTGACAGCAACTTTATTCTGCCATAGTCTTCTTGGATGTGCATTGCCATCCTTGCATCTTTTACATATAAGAGAAAGAAGTGAGTCCAGTGCCCCTGGGACAAATTCAGAAAAAGTGCATAGAAAGGGGCCGGATTTCATTAAGGATTTCCAATTAGTTCTCTTTCTGTCTCCCTTTGAGAGTTTAACTTCCTTGAACACTTGCAAACGTGGGCAAAAGCACACATTGGAAGGGCCCCACACGGCTGAAGTGCAGCTGGTGTGGAGAACGTTCCTATGCCTGCTTAAACACTTTGTATGCAAGTAGGAACAATAACTTGTTTTAACAGCAAGTTTGGGTGGGGAGACTTGGGAAAGTTATGGATAATCAAGTGTTGAAGTTAATAGGCATAAGTTCAAGCACGTTAAACTCCTGGGACATGTGTTTTCACTCAGAATAAAGAGGCTGGAGTTTGCAGCAATTTAAACAGAATTAAGCTACAAAAAATGAAAGCAATTTTATTCCTCTGTAAGAGCACCCATATGGCGTTTATCAACCTGCAGGTTAGGCAAACTTACATTCCACATTTATTTGATTAACTTTCCTGCATGCCTTCATAATAGGCTTGGTCTACAATTTTTGTTAGTTCTGGAAGCCTAAACTATGCTATTTTACAAATACCATTCYTTGTTTGTGAACTAATATGGAGCCCATTGCTAACTGCAATTGCACTGAAATTGCTGTAATATTTGGCTTAATAAATACACAAGATTAAGTACTGCTACCTTGAAAGTAAAAAAAACAAAAACATACTATGCTAGGACTAGCTCTCCAAGAGATATGAGGTTTTTGTTTGTTGGTGAATAAGTAACTTCTTTTTTTTCCCCTGAAAAGTAATGGCTCCATCAGTTACATCTATCCTTTCAAATCAAAATTCCCCACTTCATTTCCAAGTTCTGTCCTCTAATCATTCACATTAGTCCAGTTCCAGTTTAATTTGGCATGAACCTTCTCGATTTCCCCAAAACAAGACGTGTGCACACTTCTGAGGATGCTTGGATCAAGGGCATCCTCCAGGACAGCATTGGATCCAAGGGACAGATTTGGCTTCCTCTGCCTCATACAGCATTTGCCAGCAGGCAGTGTGTGGTAGGGGTTGGTAGGAGTAGGTCCAACACATTATACACAGTTTATATTTTCTTTGGACTACACATCAGGAATGCATAAAATGTGCTCCTATAGGCCTAATGCCATGCTCTCTATACCTCTCTCTCTCTCTCTTCTTTTTAAAATTAGAGATTGATTTCTGGTTTCATTTTTTCTGATTGAAAGCATGTCTGCAGTCATCTTTCTGTCACAGCTGAAGTCAGTTTGGCAATTGTCCCAATTTACTGTGCTTTGCTTTGCATGGAAGTTGGATCTTTGAGCAAAATAAATAAATAAAAAAAGGATTCTTTTACATCAGATACACCAGAAGACTCCAATGGCACGACAAATGCCCTCCAGCTGCAGGTGAATTTACAGCCCAGWGACCAGACCAGAGATGCTTTGAGCTAATGAAATTCACAAATGCCTGTGTACACTTCCAGATATAAACTTTGGATTTGGTACCAGATACTGTACTTTTTGAAGTCCTTGGCTTCCCACTACTGTCAAGTCATTCTGGAGTCGTGCCTGGATACCAAGAGGAGCTGTGTGGTCCCAAGGTGCCTGTGGCACTTGGATTTACAGCGTCTGAGATTGGTCACACTGAAGTCCAAGGGCTACCCCTGATTACGTTGTTTGGAAGGGCAGCAACAGCAAGGAAAGAAACAAAATGCACTTCTGGGAAAGGCAAATGCAGCATTTAAAATGTGATCTGTGTGTCTGTCTGTGTTTRTWTGTGTATGTGTGAGWGCTGGTCTAGTGGAAGGTGTCTCTGCCTGTGGCAGGGGTTTGGAACAAGATGATYCTCAAGGTCCCTTCCAACCCAACCATTCCATGATTCTGTGATGCATCCATGTGCGTGTTCCTGCTGGGACCACCTGCTCCACCTGGGAGCCTCAGCAGCCCAGCCCCTGTCAGTCTGCTGCCTGCCCCTGTGCACAAACACAGCCTGGAGGTTTTCCCTCCATTTCCCCCTGCATCAGCTCTGGAGGGAGGATGGGAGCCATAACCTCCTCCAAGGCTGATGCAGTTGGTGTGGAGTGGGTCATTGAGAGAGGCTGTCAAAGGGGCAGCATCCTTCCCCTCAGGAGCAAATGTGTCATCCCTGAGATTTTCCATCTGGCAGGGAAGCAGTYGTCCCAAGGTTACTCCAGAGCTGAGCTCCTCTTTCCTGAATTACTTCATGAAATGAACTTCCCAATCAGAGATTATGTTTTCCCACTGTGTTAAGCTTAGTGTTTCATTTAAAGATATTTTTATGGCATTTAGCTAAGTGATGGATATCATCCTGTGTCTGATGCAAGAGACTTCATAGTGAATTTGTCAAAAATTAATGTTTTGCTAATAAAATGTTATTAGAACAACTGTTTGTGAAGGTTTAAGTGCTTATTTTAATACAGTAAATGGGGATTTAGAGTATGGAAGCATTCATATGTTCATTTAAAAACAAAAGGGCAATTAAAATAGTAATTAAAATAATGTTTTAAAATTCTAAGTGATCATAGGGATCTGTTTTCACAGAATGGCTGAGATGCTTGAGTGTTTTTTATATTATGCGTGAAATGGTTCTAACATAATATATACCTTATTTAGAATTTATTTTCTTATAATTATCCCAGAAAATRTTTTAAAAATTTGAAAAATTTCGCCAAATTTTGGAAATTTGTGACGAAAAATCATTCAGAACATTAATCCTCTGTGGAAAAAAAAAAGTAATTTATGAKGTCATCATCTAATTTCAGTCTATAMAATTTAAAACTTAATAGATACAAAATACAAAATGTTTCAATTGACAACAATCATCAATTTCAAGTCACACATAGCATTTGATGTTGTTTTGTGGCACTCCCTCCAGTCAGGTACAGGCAAGAACTGATAAGCATTGTGTGCCTCCACTACAGTCTCTGGGAGGAATGCATCTTGCTTAACCTTAAGTAAGTGAACTTTAGACATCTCAGTCTGAGCTGGTCACCCTCAAAGCCCAGTTAAGAGAAGCAGRCATTTCTAGAGGATGATTTGTCTTAAAGATCTTACAGGAAGAGGAATTGCCCTCTGGAAATAATTTGCCTCTCAACAGAYTATAAAATGATCCAATAGTGAATAATTCAGACCCAGACATTTAATTTCTCAGAAAATCTAAGTTTGGGTAAGTGCAGCCCATACTCTATGTGCACAAACGCAGAGGCTAATGTGACAAAGCAACACAAGCAATGTGGGACACGTGTGTGCTTGAGCAGGAGTCAGGAGAGCACTGCATGAAGCCCCGTTCTCTGGCATGAAGCCATCTAACACCACTGGTTATCCCAAGGACAGCAGGAGAACTTTCCTTGGGTCTATGAAGTGTACCCAGGTTGAAGAGGCCATCCATACTTCCTTCAGTCTTGGGTTTCAGACTTACATCTTTACATGATGTACCTTGACTGAAATAGGCCAACAACCTTCCTGATACATTTCATATGGGAACTAAAATATTATGTTTATGGTCAACATTATAAGGTGTCCTCATATACATGTACTCAAATATACACATTTTAACCTGAAACCTAATTAAAAGTTACTCATGCAGCCTAAAGGAAATTAGTAGGATATTTTTATATATATGGTATACATCCATACCTAATTGATTTTTTTCTGTTGTGGTAAATCTCTTCCAGGCATTCCAGTTAGTCATAACTCTAATAATCTTGCATTTTCTTAATAATAGGTGCATGTAAATGATATGCCTCTTGTTGGCTTTTTTCCCTTTGTTTTTGTTGGGGTTTTTTTTGTTTGTTTTGGTTTGGTTTTTTTGTGGTTTAGTTTTGTTTTGGTTTGGTTTTGGTTTTGTTTTTTTTCTGTTTGTGGTTTTGTTTTTTTTGTTTGTTTGTTTGTTTTTTCTTGTTTTTGTTGGTTGGGGGTTTTGCTTTTTGGGATACACTTTGGTTGGGGCTTTCTTCTTTTATATTTATAACAAGCATTAGCTGACCTAATGCATCCACTTATGTCTCTGAACCATGGCTGGATAATCCCATAGACACCAGGTCCAGATTACTGTGTGTTACCATAATATTTTCATGGGATGTGTCCATGCTTTCACTTGCAGCTGTGCATAAGGCAAGGTAGTGATGTCCTAACAGTGGACTCAAGCTTGGCTGTGGTCTATTCTGATCTCCTTCCTCCTGGACTTTTTTGGGTGAAGAGTTTGCTTTTGGGTGAAATTCCCTGGGGTGAAACCTCAAGTACAACTGAGTGAGTGGCAAAATTCCCACTGACTTCAGATGGAGCAAGATTTTACCCTCAGAGCAACTCTTACTGTGGTGCCAGACCTCAGGTTTTCAAGGAAGCCATATGCCCCAGAAATAGAGCCTGAAATGAGGGCTCTGCTTTTCCCACACAACCAAAGAACTAAACCAGTTTATGCCACCTGAAAATCAACCTCATGATATCCTTTCATTTTGGCAAATGCCAATGAAATTTCAGTTGATGCTGTGTTGAGTCAAAAGTTTTGAGATTGTTTAGTCTGTCATATTAAACCCCTGAGAAAGAGATTCTGTTTCAATACTGCTGACAAGTAATATTTTTCTGACTTAGATCTAATGAAGCTACTTATTATGCTCAACATCTTGTTTTATGGGCAAAGCAGAAGCAACTTACATATAAAGGCAGAATTTATTGTTAGTATAATTGAAACCTTAGGAGTCTAATCCAAAAGTCATTACTACTCCATGTACTACTATTACAGAAAGAAAAGACTGTGTCTATGCAGAAAAGGTCACAACTATAGTAGTAATAATAGTACAGCTATAACTGTGACTCCTTAGTTTCTACTCCTTCTCCTGGTGAAATGCTCCCTCTTCCCCAGCACTTTCAGACCTGTGGATGGTTGCTTTTGCTCAGGTATTAGAGTTGGCAGGATTATGGGTTTTTGTTGGCATTTGTAGTTCTTTTCAAGGAGAATTTTGATGTTTGTGTTGCTAGTTTCTTTTTTCTCACTCTAGGATCTATTTGGGTGCATTTTTGCATGTCAGCTAGCATGCTTTTGCATTTTTGTTCTTTCTAAAATGGTCTGATCTTTACATCAGATCCAAATTTGCTAAGGACAGAGCAGAGCCTTACACATATGCTAGGTACTGCTTCTTTGTTCTACTTGCTGCCCTAGAATCAGTTTTGTCCAGCCTCAGGTCTGCATTTCTTTATCTGACACTGCTGAGTTGTTTATGGCTCCGGGGTCTCCAGAGCCAAACCTGTGCCCCATCTCCTGTCACCCAGTGCTGGTACTCCCCTACACCACACATGGGATCTGCCATCCCAGAGCCACTGCTGCCTCACCAAGGTGGAATTTCTCCTTCTGAACCACTCCTGTGCAGTCACAAAACCTCAGCAGTACCATACAGCAATGAGCAAAACAACCCAAAATAGCCACAGGCACCTGGTCAGAAGGAAAACTGCAGTTACAGCTGAAGCAAATTAACGTGAGGCCCAGGGCAGGTCAGACAGAGCAAGCTGGACAGGCTTCAGTGCTGAGGCTTGGCAAAACCAACACACCCCTCGTGGGCAGACAGTGGCCACAGCAATGCTGTGCTGCAGGTTTGTGTGGGCACACAGCCCGAGTCCTGCTGTGGAAGCAGCTTGCTAACTCCCTATACTGAATGGAGTGCATGGAAACAAAATCTATGGAAGAAATCAATTCCCAGCACATCTTGGAAAGAAAAGGTTTTAGCACTACAGAGGCAAGGAGAAAGTTCTTCAAGGTCCTCATAAGTCTCAGGAGGGTGTGATGTTTACATCAAATTAATGGAAAAGTGTTAAGGATATTTGTTGGAAGGATTTAATTTCTTTAAAAATAGGAGTTAAGACTGAGATATCCTCTCTAATATCTGTTCAATAATCTTTGAAAGTTCTCATGCAGAAAGCTTCTTCAAAGTACCTTTCTGCCTGATGCACCACAGCTATGTATGTTTCTATATTCTAAATACTGTAAATACAGGTGGCGTTAAAAAGACAAATTCTGGGTTTGTGTGGCTTTTCTTTTCTCAGGCTGCTTTTGCTTGCATCTTCACACTTCTCCCTGAAGAATAACTTTGGTTATTTATGCTGCTCTGTTCACTAAGAATAAAGCTTTATTTTTACACTGATCTTAAACTGACTGAGCTCAGAAAATACTTCACAATGACTTGTGTTTGTGGTGGAGGCAGTTCTTCATGCTTTTTAATGTATGTCTAACAGAGGCCTTTTATATTATTAAAAATCTTATTTAAGGAGTGGGGGCAGAGTCCATTTCATTCTCTGCTGAGGATGCTCACCTGGAGCACTCAGAGTTCATTGGGTTAGTGGGGGCTGCCTCTAGTAATTGGTGTTTGGCTTTGGGCCTTTTGCTTCCTCTGAAGCTGAGGCAGGAGAAGAGGAAGGGATTTCCAGCATAAACCTTTCAGCACTCMCTTGGGGACGAGACCCTGCTCGAGGCCAGATTAAAACCCAACCCCAAATCACTTTGGATTTTGGGCTTTGGCTTCTGACCAGAAGCACAGGATGGCATGGAGGTGCCCTGAGGCAGGAGCCATGTGCTTGATGAGCCTGAAGGGATTTGAGGCTGGGCAGGTGCCCCAGCTCACAGCCCTCACCGTGGAGCTGCTCTGCAGGGACAGACACAGGGACACCTTCCCCTACAGACACAGGGACACCATCCCCTGCCTCTCCCAGGGGCTGCTCTGCAGGGACAGACACAGGGACACCATCCCCTACAGACACAGGGACACCATCCCCTACAGACACAGGGACACCATCCCCTGCCTCACCCAGGGGCTGCTCTGCAGGGACAGACACAGGGACACCATCCCCTACAGACACAGGGACACCTTCCCCTACAGACACAGGGACACCATCCCCTACAGACGCAGGGACACCATCCCTTGCCTTGCCCAGGGGCTGCTCAGGGTGTTAGTGTTCAGGAAAACATAATCATTAATGATTCTCTGCAGGTGCTTTTATTGAGAACTCTGGGTGCCAGGGGTAGACAAACCCAAATCTGACTCCGACATGGGTTTGGGATGAACATGTTTTTGTATTCTATTGTTATATAACTTACATATTMATTATTAAACTTACATTGTTCTATTGTATGCATTGATGTCATCCAAGCATGGGTTTCTTGTGATCTTCCCTCAAACTCCCAACATAGTTTTTMATGATTCTTTAAACAAGAATTATATCTAATCACATCTAACAATTATATCATTTATCATATACTGACTTCACAGGGGCTGTTTCATACGATCTAGCAAATACAAGGTCTAACATTTCCCTGGGGCTAATTTAAAATTTTCTTTCTAGCTCCCCGAATTTTGTGATTTTAAAATCTTTTACTATCAAGGGAACAGCCCAGGGCGGGAGCCCCCCGTGGGTGCCCAGGAGCTGCAGGAGCACAGTGCTGCTCCCAAGTGTTTAACCTGAGCCTTCATCTCATCCTGGAGCCTCCTGAGGATGCACCATGAAGGGTGGCAGTTCAGTGAGGGTTATGTATGTGTGAAAACTAAAATTGTTTAAAGTGTMAGCTGAAAGGTCTGACCTCTTCAATGAGAATATTTCAAAAAGAGTGCATTACCAGTGTTCTGTGGGGAAGTACCACTTCTAAAAAGAATCAGGAGGGTATTTTTATAACACTTGACATTTTTATGTCCACATAATGGCAAATCCTTATGTTCCATTATTCTCCCCAGCTCACCACCCCAGATGAAAATGGGAGTGAAAAGTARGACTCTTTGAATAAATAAAAACAACATTTTAAATCTTCAAATATTTTCCTATTMTATCACTAACAACATACTGAAAACCAAAAATAGCAACCAACTTCTCTTCTGGTGAGAAGTT